>OZ020265.1:2963269-3073269 GCA_963971285.1 Astropecten irregularis
GGCGTGCTTACTTTATAAGGGTGCACCCACATACATAAATAACCATGTGGGTACACCACACTAAATCTCATTTTCGGAATTACATTTCCCAGACACGAGAAGCCATTACCAGTAAGTCAAATTGGATAAGCTGGTTCATGTACAGTCTTCCGCAACCCACAAGATCGTGTGGACGGTTGCGCGAGACTGTATACGCGACACGGCTGAGTGATCTTGAATGAATGGAGTATTAACAATCACATCGTTTCTATTTCACTTACCTTATCAAGACGTGTGAGGTGGCCGAGTGGTTAAGTGATGGGATTCTGAGTTACAGTGGACCGGGTTCGATCCCCGGGCATGTTTTTCTATGTTTTATTCAAGTCTGTATATAAAAGGTATAAATGGTTTTAGAAACTACCGGGATGTCACCAAAGCTTGTGGCTCGGTTGGATAAGCGATGGTACCACCGCCCAGACTTCGGTAGCCTGGGTTCGATTCCCGATCCTGATCGACACTCTGATAATGAATGGAACATGGCATGAGCGGACCCTGGCACCGCGATGGTCCAGGGGCCGCCTTGTTTCTCCCTCTTAGTCCTTCAGAGCTTTGCTTGTCAGTCTAAGGTCTCAATGGTGGGGAGGATATGCAGTAGTCGGCTTGCCAGTAAGCCTATGGGGACTATTATGGGAGCCGGTAAGCCGGGTGAAAGAATCCCGGTGAGTCGCGTGCCCCTGAACACCTGACGGTCTGCTTAACTTTTGCTCTTTTTGGATATACAATTTTCGTATGATCCGTTAGTCTAGATTGCTAGACTGTGTTATCGTACCCGCTACCACGAGAGGGCGTATCGTGGCAATCCGCTAGCGACGCACGAGTGAACGACTACTAACTTGCTTGACTTCGATAACACAGTCTAGACGAATTGCTATTATTTACCGTGCCTAATTATATGACGTATGCGTAATATATCCTGCATAATTAGGTAAAGCAATGCATATTCATATGTTTATTCCCCTGACTTACCTAGCACCGTCTATAATGCACTGCATGAAATGTACTGTACAGTACTCGTACATACATGTACATGTACATGTACGGTACACATGTATAAATACCATACAGGTATATTGTACTTCACGAAGTTTTGTAAAACCGTGAAGGAATTTTATGGTAAAATAATGGAGGAAAACTGTATGAAGGCCTACACGAAATAATGATGCTCGATATGATCGGTAGGCACAAACCAACATAACCCATGCTGCGGGTGCATTACCACCGGTTCAGACACAGCGCGTGGGGGGCTTCATGCGACGCATTCAGCCCGAGGCATGGGCCCGTGATAACCAGTGCGGTCCATCCGCGCACGGACGTTCGTGTAGTATTAATTTTTTTATCGCGGCGAGACCGCACGGCCTGCAAGTGACTGAGTCAGTCACCCGGTCCCCGTTGCATTTTTTGGGGGAACTTAGGGGGGATTTTCGAGCGGAGCGGGGATTTTCGAGCGGAGCGGGAAAGCCTATAGAGACAATTTTTGGTCATACATGAAAATCATTTCATGGCCTCAAAATATTTTTGTGTCATCAAAATTATATTTTGTGTATTCATATGGAAATCTTTTCGGTCCCTCAAAACATAGAGCTAGGAACAGATCGAAATTGTTTCATCGATCATGCCCCCGAATTCCTTTTGTCAAAAACATTACGTCAACTAACAACCCAGATAACATGCTGACATTGGGCCAACGTTGGCATTTGGTCGGATACGTCGGCGTTGGCGTTTGGTCGGTAAATGATGTTGGGCCAACGTTGGCTCAAAGTCGGCAAGGGTTTCGTTGGCATTATATTGGCAAATGATGTTGGGCCAATGTTGGCTCATTGTCGGTGAACTGATGTTGGCATGTTGTTGGCAATATACGTTGGCCCAATGTTGGCTAATGGTCGGCAGACAATACGTTGGCATCTTGTCGGAATGCGACATGGGGCCAATGTTGGCTTGTAGTAAGTTGCCAACATTGGCAAGATGTTGGCAACCGACATTGGATCAACGTTGGGTGAATGTCGGCAGCCTTAACTTTGGTTGGCCATATGACGGGCTGCCAACATTGGCATGATGTTGGCGACTGACATTGGATCAACGTTGGGTGACTGTCGGCATTCATTACTTTGGTTGGCCATACAACGGACTGCCAACATTGGCAAGATGTTGGCAACCGACATTGGATTAACGTTGGGTGAATGTCGGCAGTCTTTACTTTGGTTGGCCATACAACGGACTGCCAACATTGGCAAGATGTTGGCAACCGACATTGGATTAACTTTGGGTGAATGTCGGCAGTCTTTACTTTGGTTGGCCATATGACGGGCTGCCACATTGGCATGATGTTGGCAACCGACATTGTATCAACGTTGGGTGTATGTCGGCAGTCTTTACTTTGGTTGGCCATACGACGGACTGCCAACATTGGCAAGATGTTGGCAACCGACATTGGATCAACGTTGGGTGAATATCGGCACTCTTTACTTTGGTTGGCCATACGACGGACTGCCAACATTGGCAAGATGTTGGCGACCGACATTGGATCAACGTTGGGTAAATGTCGGCAGTCTTTACTTTGGTTGGCCACACGACTGGCTGCCAACATTGGCAAGATGTTGGCGACTGTCATTGGATCAATGATGGGTGAATGTCGGCAGTCTTTACTTTGGTTGGCCATACGACGGACTGCCAACATTGGCAAGATGTTGGCGACCGACATTGGATCAACATTGTGTGAATGTCGGCAGTCTTTACTTTGGTTGGCCACACGACTGGCTGCCAACATTGGCAAGATGTTGGCGACTGTCATTGGATCAACGTTAGGTGAATGTCGGCAGTCTTTACTTTGGTTGGCCATACGACAGGCTGCCAACATTGGCAAGATGTTGGCAACCGACATTGGATCAACTTTAGGTGAATGTCGGCATTCATTTCTTTGGTTGGCCATACGACAGGCTGCCAACATTGGCAAGATGTTGGCGACTGACATTGGATCAACGTTAGGTGAATGTCGACACTCATTACTTATTTGGCCATACGACAGGCTGCCAACATTGGCAAGATGTTGGCAACCGACATTGGATCAACGTTAGGTGAATGTCGGCACTCATTACTTTGGTTAGCCATACAACAGGCTGCCAACATTGGCAAGATGTTGGCAACCGACATTGGATCAACGTTGGGTGAATGTCGGCATTCATTACTTTGGTTGGCCATACGACAGGCTGCCAACATTGGCAAGATGTTGCCGACTGACAATGGATCAACGTTAGGTGAATGTCGGCATTCATTACTTTGGTTGGCCATGCGACAGGCTGCCAACATTGGCAAGATGTTGGCAACTGACATTGGATCAACGTTGGGTGAAAGTCGGCATTTATTACTTTGGTTGGCCATATGACGGGCTGCCAACATTGGCAAGATGTTGGCAACTGACATTGGATCAACGTTGGGTGAATGTCGGCATTCATTTCTTTGGTTGGCAATACGACAGGCTGCCAACATTGGCAAGATGTTGGCAACTGACATTGGATCAACGTTGGGTGAATGTCGGCATTCATTACTTTGGTTGGCCATACGACGGGCTGCCAACATTGGCAAGATGTTGGCAACTGACATTGGATCAACGTTGGGTGAATGTCGGCATTCAATACTTTGGTTGGCCATACGACAGGCTGCCAACATTGGCAAGATGCTGGCAACTGACATTGGATCAACGTTGGGTGAATGTCGGCATTCATTACTTTGGTTGGCCATACGACGGGCTGCCAACATTGGCAAGATGTTGGCGACTGACATTGGATCAACGTTGGGTGAATGTCGGCATTCATTACTTTGGTTGGCCATACGACGGGCTGCCAACATTGGCAAGATGTTGGCAACCGACATTGGATCAATGCTGGATAAATGTCGGCAGTCGTGACTTTTTGGTAGGCCATCAAATAATTTGCCATTTTGCACTCTGAGATGAATTTGAATTTGAATGTATTGGCTTCATATGTGGTATAATATAGTATACATGATTCCTAACTTATACTACTTTATCTTTCTTTGTTTCGTAGCCGTTAGGAATTTTAAACCATTGCGCGCTAAATTTAATAAACTTGTACTAGTCTACAAACAAGTTATGGTTGCACTTCTGCGTGTGTTATCGATGCAATAAGTCAGCTTTTGCATTTATTGCCTTTCCCAAATTTATATATATGTTGAAATTAAACATGTTTATTCATGCATGTAGCTGCATTTTTAAAATAATCGTAATGATAATTTGCCTTGCAATGAGAACACCAGTAACTATCACCCCGACGCTAATGGACTAGTCAAGTTTACTGCTCACTTTAAACAAAGCATTACGATCGACCGTTATCTCGGACTGGACGTGGATCACGGAACGGTGCACAGTTTGCTCAGGAATTCCTTGCGATTTGATGAAAACAGTGAGTATTTAAGCAATTATTGTATAGCAACGCTTTCTTTTAAATCATCTGTATTTATATTCATAAGTTTAAGCCAGATTCCATGTGAGGAAACTTGAATTGCATGACTCTGTCCGTACGATAAACAGGCCATAATTTGCACACATGTAGGCTAGCCTACTTCGTCTACTGTCATGGCTGCACGTGCACGTGTATAGTACATGGGATCCTACATGCTTGTAAATGGACAGTACATGCGGTGCCAAATTATGGCGTACTAAATGAATAATGTAAAGAATAACTCTTTTTGGTAAACTTTATGCATCCGATGTATTAGTTCTTCTCCCTAGTCATAGCCCCATTTAGAGTGAATCTCGTCTTACAACTAAAGACTTTTATTTAAAGACTTTCGATCACCACTAGTACTAGCAAATCCGTAACTTATGGTTGAACAAATTCTCTTCATTGCACGGTAAATTTTGATTTATATAGGGGGCCTATGCAGTTCGAAACTTGAAATTTCTGAAAGGCATTCCCTGCCGAAAAGGATGTATTATTATCGTGATATTATGTACCGTATAACCTGGCAAATTTAAAGTTGTCAAATTGTTCTTTAGAATACTCTTAAACCTACTTCCACTATTTTTTCTCTACGATAAAGGTTTGGTAGTTTTGGAAAAGGGGAGCCCTGGCCTTCATGATGCAAATATGCACAATACAGTGACATGATCTAGTAGTAGTTGGGGAAACCTAGCAATAGCAGAACGTGCATTAATGGCTACTATATTCTATGGATATTTTTGCAGAATCTTTGAAGAATTCAATGACATATTGGCTGCTTCTACCTCCATACGCTTGGACTGAGTTGTTTCCTTATGGCTGGTTGGTGGAGGAGTCAGGGAGGTGGCAATTGAACCGACTGGAGACTGTGATCGAATGGAGCATGGATGTAGATTGCTTTGTAAATATAAGGCTGCTATACAGTGCAGTTTATAGTCACGTATGTGTTTACAGCTTGTAGTTGTACTTGAAATATTCACTGTGTTCAGAACGGTTTGCAATGTAATATTCTTTGAAGATAAAATGAAATCTCAATTTTCAGCTTTGATATAATGACATAATGCAAACAAATTTATAAGTACAGCAGTTACAATTTGTCTATGGTTATATTTACTGAAATTGGCCGGTGACTTCAACTCTAAGTATTCAAGGTCAGTGCAGGATTGGTAACATACAGATACCTAAACAGAAATATTCACAGATTTGACTATAACTTTCAGGGTATGAAGATGGTGCTGGTATAAACATGCTGAAATGCTGTACGTATTTATCCAGAAATTAGTAAAACAAAGACCAAAAACATTTTTGATCTCGGGGTAAGACCAAAACCATTCTTTTTATAAGAAAAACTGAGTCTGGTTTTCGTTATTTTCTCGTGACTAAGATGTCCAATTGAGCTCAAATTTTCACAGGTTTATTATTTCATGTAGGCCTACATGTTTCACCAGACAAAGTGTCAGTCCTGTTATGTGACCTTTACCAATCATGTATTATACCTTTAAGGTATAAGGCCTATATAAATTTATTTCAGCTTTTCATTGTAATGTGAACATATTTCTGTTGTGTATCTACTTCAGTACAGTGAATGAAAAAGGTCTATGTTTTGCCTTGAATGCCTTCTATGTGGACGAATTGAATTCCAATTACATTTGTTGTATATATCACGTAATTCACCATCCACATATTCATTACATTCTAAAATTATACCTTTCGGACAAAAATGGGTGCCTAAAGTGTATACCTAAACAACGTGTCTGTATATGTCTGTATTTAAACATTTTAAAACTTGCTGGAGCTATTCTGTTAATCTGTTTGAAACACGTGTAAATTTCATTTTCAGTTATTCATTCTTTTCTCCGATCTTTTAGTCAACGTGGTCAACTTGGGTTCTGACATGATAAATTTACAGTAGAGAAGAAACAGGTCCACAAAATAACATTTCACAGAATGAAGTTTTGCTGAATAATTTTCAATAAGTTCAAAATGAGTATAAGCCATGGCCTTATTAGAATATTGAAAAAAATGGGCTTTTTAGAAAATGCTTTTAATGATGACATTTTCGTGCCGTTGTTTTATGAAACAGCTGGTGCTAATGTTTGCATTGAAGTGGCTTTGATTTCCAATTAAAAAGTAAAACAGAAACCACAAGGTAGGAATTCCTAGACTCATGCCCACTGCAGATTTTCTTCTTGAATTATGTCAACAATGTCAATTTCAGTTCAATAAACTGTATTTGTATTTTATTATGACAACATATTCAACTGTTTCTCACTTGATTTATATTTTCTTTTATTGTACTCATCCCTAATTTACAGGCGTATGTTGGCATTGTGTCGGGCATTGGACCTATGTTGGGTCAACGTTGGCTTTGTACTGAGGACAGCAACATTGGGTCAACCGTCAACATTAAGATGCCATCCTTTGGCCGACAAGCGTTGGATCAATGAAGGACCAACATTGTTTGTGGCAATTTGACAATGAGCCAACGTATTACCTACATTGATCCAACATTGGTTAAGTGATGACGATGAGCCAACGTGCTGCCAACAATGACCCAACATTGGCATATTGTTGGCCAATGGGAAATAAGACAATGAGCCAACGTGCTATCAATATTGACCCAACGTTGGTTTTATGTTGGCTGAATGGGAATTTGATGTTGATAAAATGTTGGCCTCATGAGGAACCAACATGCAACCATCATTGGGCCAACGTTGGCATAATATAGGACATTCTATTAATTTTACATTGGGCCAACATTGGGCCATCGATAGGCCAATGTTTACATTGGGCCAACATTGGGCCAAGTTTGATGTTGGGCCAACGTAAGACCGATGAGCAAAATTATGTTGACCCAACGTTGCTCTCCGATGTTGGGCCAATGTTGGCATTTCAACATTAGCCAACATTGAACCAACGTTGGCATAATATTGGCTTTGTGAGGAGCCAACATGAATCCACCATTGGGCCAACGTTGGCCGACATCAAACCAACGTTGGCATAATGTTGGCTTCATGAGGAGCCAACATGAATCAACCATTGGGCCAACGTTGGCCAACATCAAACCAACATTGGCATAATGTTGGCTTCATGAGGAGCCAACATGAATCCACCATTGGCTCAACGTTGGCCAATATCAAACCAACGTTGGCATAATGTTGGCTTCATGAGGAGCCAACATGAATCCACCATTGGGCCAACGTTGGCCAACATTGAACCAACGTTGGCATAATGTTGGCTCCACCATTGGCTCAACATTGGCCGACATCAAACCAACGTTGGCACAATGTTGGCCTCATGCAAAACCAATATGAAACCACCATTTGGCCAACGTTGGCCAACATCGAACCAACGTTGGCATAATGTTGGCTTCATGCAAAACCAATATGAAACCACCATTAGGCCAACGTTGGCCAACATCGAACCAACGTCGGCATAATGTTGACCTCATGCAAAACCAACATGAAACCACTATTGGGCCAACGTTGGCCAACGTCGAGCCAACGTTGGCCAACGTCGAGCCAACGTTGGCATAATGTAGGACATTCTGTTCATTTGACAGTGGGCCCTCATTGGGCAAACAATGGGCCAATGTTTATGTTGGGCCAACGTTGGGCCAACGTAAGGCCGATGAGCAAAATTACATTGGCCCAACGTTGGTAACCAACGTTGGCCCAATGTAGTGATGTTATCTGGGAAACATTGCGTCAACTCGCAAACGTTACGTCAACTCGCAAACATTGCGACAACTCGCAAACATTACGTCAACTCAAAAACATTATGTCAACTCAAAAACATTGCGTCAACTCAAAAACATTGCTTCAACTCAAAAACATTTTGTAAATAATTCTGAAAATCCTTATTTATGTTTTCAACATACATAACCCAAGTAGTACGTGTAAAAAATTGCCGGGGAAGAATTTCACCGCCGACAATCATTATTCAATTTATTGTGCACAAGTATTAATGGGACTTGACTGACACATGTGGGCCATGTTTTCTCCGAAGGCGAAGACCATGCCCGGCCGCCGTCCCGGTGGGGAGCTCCCCGCCTCACCGTACGCGTAGGCCTACGAGTACGAGGCGAGCCCGGTTACGTACACACCGTACCAGTCCTCCCGCCGCCTACAGGCCGAGGAACTTCCAGGCAGTGGAAGAACAAGTGAGCTACCTGGCTATTGTGCATTTTCGTGATTTGTGTACGCGTGCGCGAAGCGCAAATTATTCAACAATTTCGCGCACGCGCACTAGTTTCCCCCGTTTTCGGGGGTAAATAATCAGAGATCGTCTAGACTGTGTTATCGAAGTCAAGCAATTAGTAGTCGTGCACTCGTGCGTCGCTAGCGGATTGCCCATAGAGTTAAATAAAAAAACTAGAGTGCGCGCTTCGCATTCAATGTGCGTGCTCTTGGCACTCTGGCATGGACGCGCGCCGCCATTTTAGTTGGGGTGACTGAGCAACCGCAGTAGAGTCCAAAAACGGTACCCGGATGTTACTAGAAGAACTGCGCGCACTGTGCGTGACGCGACGTATATTTTATGCACAGTGCTGCGCGCACGAACCGGGGTAAGAATATGTACGCTCAATTTGAAACGGGACGCGCGCGTTTTCCCTTGTTTCCTTACTGCAATGGCGCTGGCCATGGTTCGAGCAACACGCGCAGAGTGCACACTCTAGTTTTTTATTTAACTCTATGGGATTGCCACGATACGCCCTCTCGTGGTAGCGGGTACGATAACACAGTCTAGCAATCTAGACTAATGATCCGTTTGACATTGAACCCATCTCCTTGGTTTTAAGTTGGTTGTGTGATTTTTTTCTTTTAAAAGAAATCTACTTTTTAAAATAAAACTTCTATCAATACCCTTTTTTCAAATGATTATGTCTATTTTTTTTTCATTGTAATTGCTCTTTTATAAAATGATAAAGAATTGTAAGAGAATGTCAGATTGTAATTGATTTGAATGAAATAAAATTCATTATTAAGTGCTTTGCTACAAAATGATGAATACAGAATGTATACCGTATCTTTTATGCAGTTTGTCTGTGAGGGAACTCTCAAAGTAAAACTTTATTTTTGTGTCCGTATTTATACAAACTGCAAACTTACCATTTTGGATTTTTCATTTTGGTAAAAAAAAAAAACACAACAACTGATCAATTATGATCTTTTGATACCCAATGACATGTTGAAGTGATTACATTTGTATAAAAAAAAATGAAAGGTGAAGAAAGAAAAATAGACTGAAGCGGGATTCGAACAAACACCGCTGTATCCCATGCATGTATCATTTTTATCGTAGCAATACTGCAGCTTGAGAACAGTAAATTGGGGATCACTCAAAGAGAATACTGCTTTTTAATGAACAAATGATTTTCAAATAATTAATCAAATGACTGAAGCGCATGGGCGGAAATCCCTCCTAGATAATGGGGGGGGGCATCAATTCACACTTCATAAGATAGTAACTTTCGGTATACAGTGCCATGCCTATGGCCTAGCATACGCTTGCATATGTTTGATAGGTATGCCCGATCAGGGGTGTTCTCCAATTTTGAAAAATAAAAGTATGGGGTGGCTCTGAAAAGAGCCGGTTAACTGGATGTTCCTGCCAGTGTGCTGTAATTGCCTGCAAACCTATGTCTTTTTTTTAAGAAATAAAGTTACGGCGTGCGGTCCGGGGCCCACTTAAGGGCCCCGGGAAAAAAAGAATTGATTCTAGATGCTATGTAGTGCATTCTAAGGCAATTCCTGGCCACTTTCCTCAGACTTTTTTCAGCGAAAGTTGAAAACATTTTAATCAGACTTGCACGGTAGAAGTACATAGCTTTTTGGTAACATCATGTGTCACTCTTGAGTGAGTACGTTTTTGGTCTGAAAAGAGCATGATAACTGGATGTTCTGGCCAGTATGCTCTGGTCGCTCGTAAACCTATGACTTGTTCAAGCCAAGTAAAGTTACGGCGTGGTGTCCGGGGCCCGCTGAAGGGCCCCACTGAAGGGCCCCATGAAAATTTTGATTCTAGAAGCTCTGTAGTGCATTCTAAGGCAATGCGCGGTATTTTTTAACGCATGAGGGCGCTGTTAGGTGTACAATTTATGCTCTGTACAATTTTATTTACTTCCGGGGGTACGGTCCGGTTAATTGTCAATTGAGCAGAGGTCATTTACGGACAATTTTGTCTTTTGGGATACGATAGAAGTGTATATTTTTACTACGACATGTACGAGTTGTATTCTGACACAGCGGTACACAAGAACAAGGCATTGTCAAAATGACCCCCGGAAGTAATTCGAAGCGCCCTCAAGCGTTCAAAAATACCGCGCATTGCTGACCACTTTCCTCAGACTTTTTTTAGCGAAAGTTGAAAAGATTTTAATCAGACTTCCATTTATTTAGCACATAATTACTAAACAGAACTTAAAAGGTAGTATCATACTTTAGTTTTTATCAAAGAAATACATATTCATGGGCAAAAATGTAAAGGAAGATACAGTAACTGTCATGTGAACATTTCAGTCCCATACGGTGCCCACTTTTGGAGAAAACAGTGAAAAACGGCCACAGTATTTCTTTTCAGTTATGTCTTTTCTCTTTTATTTTTAATCTTTTTAAAGATCAAAAAGATTTTCGGTCGCTGTATTACTAATTTCTGGACAAATACACAATTTCAGGCGAAAAATTGTTAACAGTAGGTTTCTACTAGCATCATCTTCATACCCTGAAAGTTATACGTAAATCTGTGAACATTTCTGTTTTGGTCCCTTACCAAAGTATGATACTACCTTTAAAATAAAAGATTATAAATACAGATTAGTACCACTACGTACTCCTATAAATAATAATTTTTCCAAACTCCTGTTTTTCTGTTATTGATCTGTGTGGTTTAAGAAAACGCGCAAGTTGGAGGTTTTAAAGGAGTAGTATCATACTTTGGTAGGGAAAACCAAAACATACATGTTCACAGATTTGCCTATTACTTTTTACAGGGTATAACGATGGTGTTGGTAGATACCATCTCAATTGTTCTGCCTGAAATGCTGTACTTTATCAAGAAATGAGTAAAACAACGACAGAAAACATTTTTGATCTTAAAAAGATCCTGTGAGGTCGCAGATTTGAAATTAGAAATATGCCTATGGTGAAGCAAAATATGTAAAGCTCAAAATGAAAAACATATTTTGAATAAAGAAAATGTAAATGTTTTGCTTCAGCTGAAAACAATACTTGGGTGAACCAGTTAAGATTTTAATTGAAGACACTGTATTTTATAGGCCTAGGTAACTTCTATACTGTACTCTATTGTACTCACATTCTGTATTTCCACAGAAAAAATCATGAGAACTTTACATTCATTACAAACGTAATGACAGATGACAAATAATAGATATAAATGTACCTTAACATTTCCAAATATGGCACCAAACAGTTGCATGGGGGGCGGGGGACGTGTCCCCCCTGTCCCCCCCGGGATTTCCGCCCATGCTGAAGCGGGAATCGAACCGGCGACCGCCTGAACACCGTACGTCGAGGCGCTCTACCAACTAGATAGGGCTGGGTAGCTCAGTTGGGAGAGCATAATTGTACGGTATTTAGGAAGTTGAATTTTGGGGTCAAAATTGAAAAAGAAAAAAAACCGCAATGGGTACCCCTTGCCATTTTTATTGGCTGGTTTTTTGTTAAACTAAACTGATCAAATTATGATTTTTTGATGCATGAAATGAGTTCTTTGTACTAGAGAGAACCGTTGAAGTGATTTCAAATACATTTATAGGCCTTAAACTAAATTTTGGGGTCAAAATTGAAAAAAAAAAAAAAAAAACGGCACTCAATTTCTGTCTCTGATTCAAGAGGGGTCTTTTTTCGCTAGTACCACAATAATGGTTACCCTGTGTATTTGTCTTTGACAATAAGGACTCGGTATTAACCACGCTTATTCGCATGTCATTTACCATCGTACGTATTAAGAAATGAATAACTGGATCGAACAAGCACTGAAACTGTTACAGGCAATGATTTCAAGGCATTTTCCAGGCAATTTTTTAATACCATTTTCCTGGGGAATTATGCAATATGATATGTTGATTCTGGAACTATGTTCTTTGTACTCTTGGCTACCAGAAGACCGAAGAAGTACCGTTTGAAGGTAGATGCGCGGTGTATGCTCCCACTGATTGATTGTACCCCTAACGACCTGATTTCTATTTACACGTTTGTAAAATCATCAAATAACCACAAAGGAAAGTGACTGAATTTTAAAGTCATTCAAAAGTGAACAAACACAAATTGACTGGAGCGGGATTCGAACCGGCGACATCCGAATACCGTACAGGTGCTCTACCAACTGAGCTATCCAGCCCTATGTTGGTGGTGACCCAAGGGGGCGAATAGGTGGCAAGTGCGTTAGGCACTTGCCTCTCACCAACATGGCCTGGGTTCGATCCCGGCTTGGGTCATATGTGAGTACAGTTGTGCGTTTGGTTGTCTCCTATGCTTCGTGGGTTTTTCTCCGGGTTTTCCGCTTTTCCTCCCTCCATAAAAATCAAACACTTTCGATCTTAGGCTGTCCTCAGTGATCATATAATGGGTTGAAGTGTGCGGGCTGCCGTGGGCGCTGCTGTCAACTGGATCACGTTGTAGCCGCATCCTTCGCAATTCAGCGCCCAAGCTGCGAGTAATGACGATTTACCTCCAAAATTATTATTATTATTATTATTAGTCAATTATCTTTGTTTGTTTGGCAGTCAGAAGCCATGAAACCACTCACACACCGCCATACCCCAGGGATCGGTACATATGATTGCAGCATTGCTGCGTGTATCATTTAAACGATTTTCTGGGGTATGGCGGTGTATGCGTGGTTTCATGGCTTTTGACTACGAAACGAACAAAAATAATTGACTATTGGGGTCACCACTAACGTAGGGCTGAATCCCGCTCCAGTCAATTTTTCTTTCTTCACTTTTCAATGACGCTTGTTAAACTTTTAACGGCAAGGAATAACCCATAACCCATACTATTTTTTGTTTGTATTTTGAGAGCAAAAATTGGAATAATCACATATGTTCTTTTGATGCTGGAAATGTGTTCTTTGTACTCCTAGCGACCTGTTAAACTGGTTTCTTACACATTTGGAACAATCATACTTGGGGTAAACTCCTTCACTTTTTGCTGTCTTGAGGCAAACGTTTGAATAAACAAACATTTTCAACTGTTTCTTTTCCTTTTCCTTTTCCCTTTTTCTTTTTCTGTTTTTTATGTCTTTGGTCTTTTCATATCCATTGTTTTTTCTTGTTCTATTGATTTTTTTTGTTGATTTTTTCTTCTCCTTTCTCTCATTTCCACCCTTTTCGCCCAGCTACAAAAATCAATTCCTCCCTGTCGTCTTCATTATTAACAATGCCTCAGTGACATCGCGTACGTGTCATGTTTGCGCAGTGTTGTGATAATGAGTAGCCTCTAGTTAACCTCTTCACACTAGATGTATGAAAGCCATGTCGACGTCTCTGAAAGTCTTATACTAACGTATTTTGGGGTTTCTTTTTTGTTTTGTTCAGTTAATGGGTGGGATATTGAATAGTTTGGATCTGGAGCAGAGGTTTCAACTGAGCATGATGTTTAGTATTTATCTTGGTACTATTTATATTTTGACTTTACCTTTCGTTCACTGAGAGAAGCAAATGACTGGCAAGAAACTAGGACTTTTATGAAGCAAGAAAAAAATTCGTTTGCACTGATTTTCTGTCTCTGCTTCAAGTGAGGTTTTTTTTTATCGCCCAGTACCACACAAATGGTTCCCTTGTGTATTTGTCTTTGGGACAAAAGACTCCGTATTATAACCACGCTTATTCGCATGTCATTTACTATTAATGAACAACCGGATCGAACGAGCACTAAAACAGTTAAAGGGAATGATTTCAAGGCAATTTCCAGAACAAATCAGGTTTTTTATGCCATTTTCCTGGGGGAATTATTCAATATGATCTGTTGATGCTGGAAATACATTCTTTGTGCTCTTAGCAACCTGTTAAAAGGGTTTCTTAGAAATTCTTACACATTTGGAACAATCATACGAGGGGTAAATCTTGCTGTTTTGGGGCAAAAGTTTGAGTGAACAAAAATTAACAACTGTTTATTTTCCTTTTTCCTTTCCTATTTCTTTTTCTGCTTTTTGATCTCTTCGGTCTTTTCATATCCGTTGTTTTTTCTTGTTCTATTTGGGTTTTTTTCTGTATATTTTTCATCTCCTTTCTCTCATTTCCTCCCTTTTCGCCCAGCTACAAAATCAATTCCTCCTTGTCGTCTTCATTATTAACAATGCCTCAGTGACATTGCGTACGTGTGATGTTTGCGCAGTGTTGTGATAATGAGTAGCCTCTAGTTAACCTCTTCTCACTAGATGTATGAAAGCCATGTCGACGTCTCTGAAAGTCTTATACTAACGTATTTTGGGGTTTCTTTTTTGTTTTGTTCAGTTAATGGGTGGGATATTGAATAGTTTGGATCTGGAGCAGAGGTTTCAACTGAGCATGATGTTTAGTATTTATCTTGGTACTATTTATATTTTGACTTTACCTTTCGTTCACTGAGAGAAGCAAATGACTGGCAAGAAACTAGGACTTTTATGAAGCAAGAAAAAAATTCGTTTGCACTGATTTTCTGTCTCTGCTTCAAGTGAGGTTTTTTTTTATCGCCCAGTACCACACAAATGGTTCCCTTGTGTATTTGTCTTTGGGACAAAAGACTCCGTATTATAACCACGCTTATTCGCATGTCATTTACTATTAATGAACAACTGGATCGAACGAGCACTAAAACAGTTAAAGGGAATGATTTCAAGGCAATTTCCAGAACAAATCAGGTTTTTTATGCCATTTTCCTGGGGGAATTATTCAATATGATCTGTTGATGCTGGAAATACATTCTTTGTGCTCTTAGCAACCTGTTAAAAGGGTTTCTTACACATTTGGAACAATCATACGAGGGGTAAATCTTGCTGTTTTGGGGCAAAAGTTTGAGTGAACAAAAATTAACAACTGTTTATTTTCCTTTTTCCTTTCCTTTTTCTTTTTCTGCTTTTTGATCTCTTCGGTCTTTTCATATCCGTTGTTTTTTCTTGTTCTATTTGGGTTTTTTTCTGTATATTTTTCATCTCCTTTCTCTCATTTCCTCCCTTTTCGCCCAGCTACAAAATCAATTCCTCCTTGTCGTCTTCATTATTAACAATGCCTCAGTGACATTGCGTACGTGTGATGTTTGCGCAGTGTTGTGATAATGAGTAGCCTCTAGTTAACCTCTTCACACTAGATGTATGAAAGCCATGTCGACGTCTCTGAAAGTCTTATACTAACGTATTTTGGGGTTTCTTTTTTGTTGTGTTCAGTTAATGGGTGGGATATTGAATAGTTTGGATCTGGAGCAGAGGTTTCAACTGAGCATGATGTTTAGTATTTATCTTGGTACTATTTATATTTTGACTTTACCTTTCGTTCACTGAGAGAAGCAAATGACTGGCAAGAAACTAGGACTTTTATGAAGCAAGAAAAAAATTCGTTTGCACTGATTTTCTGTCTCTGCTTCAAGTGAGGTTTTTTTTTATCGCCCAGTACCACACAAATGGTTCCCTTGTGTATTTGTCTTTGGGACAAAAGACTCCGTATTATAACCACGCTTATTCGCATGTCATTTACTATTAATGAACAACTGGATCGAACGAGCACTAAAACAGTTAAAGGGAATGATTTCAAGGCAATTTCCAGAACAAATCAGGTTTTTTATGCCATTTTCCTGGGGGAATTATTCAATATGATCTGTTGATGCTGGAAATACATTCTTTGTGCTCTTAGCAACCTGTTAAAAGGGTTTCTTACACATTTGGAACAATCATACGAGGGGTAAATCTTGCTGTTTTGGGGCAAAAGTTTGAGTGAACAAAAATTAACAACTGTTTATTTTCCTTTTTCCTTTCCTTTTTCTTTTTCTGCTTTTTGATCTCTTCGGTCTTTTCATATCCGTTGTTTTTTCTTGTTCTATTTGGGTTTTTTTCTGTATATTTTTCGTCTCCTTTCTCTCATTTCCTCCCTTTTCGCCCAGCTACAAAATCAATTCCTCCTTGTCGTCTTCATTATTAACAATGCCTCAGTGACATTGCGTACGTGTGATGTTTGCGCAGTGTTGTGATATTGAGTGGCCTCTAGTTTACCTCTTCACACTAGATGTATGAAAGCCATGTCGACGTCTCTGAAACTCTTACTAACGTATTTTGGGGGTTCCTTTTGGTTTTGTTCTGTTAATGGGTGCGATATTGAATAGTTTGGATGTGGAGCACAGGTTTCAACTGAGATGTTCAGTATTTATCTTGGTACTAGTTATATTTTCACTTCACCTTTCTTTCACTGAGAGAAGTCAATGGCTTGCAAGTAGCTATAGGACTTCTATGAAGCACGAAAATAGAAAACATAAGCACTAATTTTCTGTCTCTGTTTCAAGTGTTGTTTTCGCCCAGTACCACACAAATGTTAATAATTAAGGCATTTATATAGCGTTCTTACACACAAGATGGGTATCACAACGCTTTACCCTATTATTATCTCTGGTCATCGAGCCCATTTACATTCCTGAAACAATCTCAGCTCCCTGGGAAGTATATAGCCCGCAGCTGCTTGCAAAGCGCGCAGGGCTAATCAAGCACACCAAGCCATCTCTACCCTCATAGGTACCCATTTACCGCTGGCTGAAGAGGAGCAATACGTGACAAAGCGTCCTGCCCAAGGATGCAAGCACCATTAGCCCATGGCTGGATTCGAACCACATTATAAAGATTAACATCAAGATCTTGAGTATGACACGCCAGACCACTAGGCCACAGCACTCCCGTTTCCCCATGTATTTGTCTTTGAAACTAATGCCACGCGCATCGTTTTGCCATCTTATAAAATAACTAAACAGTGTTTCGCTTATTCGGTCTAGCTTCTATCTCTAGGACAGAACCAACACTTGTTACGGACAATCATTTCAATTCAATTTCCGAAGAAGAAATGTCATTTCCTTTTTTTTTACTTTGGGATGGTGAGAAACGGCCAAAAATGTGAATTTTGTGCCATCGATTTAATTCAATTGCGCATGCAGCGTGTTTGCCTGCCGCCAAGTTGTCTGTAAGACACATTTTCAATGTGGCCTTTAACGTTGGTAGTGACACGTTGCAATAGCTTTTCATTTCATGTCACGAAATGAAGCAGTGACAATGACGTCAGAGTGAAGTAGCCAATCAGTGAAGACCCCATGTATTGCACACAGTACCAATGTGACATTGGAAACCAAGCCTATACATTCAAAGGTACATTTTGAAACCAGCACTGTATCGCAAACCGTTTGCAGCAGTCCGGGGTTTATATTTAAAACTGCAAATTTGCCAACAAATTACTGTGCGATTGTCCATTTAATGCCGTATATACCTTTACTCAAGAACGACAAATCATAGGCTTCATAAGTAACGCAAAGATGGTTTGTGTTAAGCTTTAAATTCTCGAGACTTTAACAATCAGATCAATTGCAAAGATCAAGTCATCCTGTCAGTTCTTTAGTGGGCGATCAAATCTTCAACATTTCAATCCGACCATGGTTTGCCCGGCACTTTGGTGTATTTTATACTTCGGAATACAAATAACTGCCGAAACTGCGTTTGTGAATTCCTGCAAGCACCGCACATTGACATTCCATGCCGCCGAGAATAGAACTTTGATAGGGTTTGTCTATGCGAACTACACAGTGCGTTCTCATGTCATCTGTGGAAGGGAATGCAGCATGGATAAGACTTGCAAATCATTCAATTACTATAAAGAAAAGAATCTCTGCGAATTGAACAATATGACTCGGAAGAATCATTGTAAATACCTCATCGGATCTAATGGAAGTGTTTACTTTGATGGAGATGAAGACACACATCCCTTATCATTACGTGATATCTCCTTGGATCGAAAGAGGAGTTGCAAGATGCTCTTAGATGTCGGTTATAATTCAAGCGGTGTGTACACAATCTACCCATGTGGCATCTTTGATAGAGGCATCCCGGTCTACTGTGACATGGAATCTGATGGCGGTGGTTGGACGATCTTTCTGAGGCGACAAGACGGCAGTGAGGACTTCGATCGTAACTGGGCCGACTACCAGTCTGGCTTCGGTAATGTGACCGGTGAGTTCTGGCTTGGCAATGATTACTTAGTGACTATGACGTCTGATGATTCACGAGGAACATGGGAGCTACGAGTTTATTTGGCGGACTGGGAGAACAACACAGCATGGGCAAAGTACGAGAATTTCAAAATATCTCCGGGTATGTACACTCTGAATATTGGCCAATACGATACCAGTAGCACTGATGGTAACTCTCTGACATATCACAATGGGTTTCACTTCTCAACGAAGGATTTTGACAATGATAGAATGACATGGAATTGTGCACGTAATTCCAAGGGGGGCTGGTGGTTCAGAAACTGCTACATATGCCATTTGACTGGCATATATAATGAAGGTGGGACAAGCAAAGGGAGGGGCATTTATTGGTTTAAATGGAAAGGGAAGGGATACTCCCTGAAAGAAAGCACCATGGAAATACGTGAAGCCGGTAACTAAACTTGAAAGAAAGAAAGAAAGAAAAAAAGAAAGAAAGAAAGAAAGAAAGAAATAACTGGCAAATAACTATAATTCATTATTTTGAAAACCCGAATCAAAGCAGTTTCCGTTCAAAATTTCTTTAAAATTCCAGTTCTCTTCTCTATGAAAAAGATTTCAGAGCATAATATTTTGCTAATTTATTTGAATGAAGGTTAAAAAAAAGAAACTTTCACACTTTAAAGTTTTATTACAACTGTGTTATGTACAATAACTTTTTGTGTTAAACTAGATAGAGGGTGATTTGTCAGTTTTAAAATGTGTTCGCATTATTTTCTTCACCAAATGGGAAAATAATTGCATTAAATCACTTATATTTCAGACGACAGATAAAATGAAATAAATGTGTGGAATCGAATATGCATAATGCCGAAAATGCGTAAACACATGTACACATGCGAATTAATATAGAAATCTATCGTTTGTTTTATTGTTCAAATGAATGCACCAAATGTAGTTTGAGCTTGTTAGTATTTTTAAGATTATCTTGCATAATATCAGAATAGAAACGCTTTCTAAATATGAAGTTGTTATTCTAGGATAGAGTGTGATAGGTCAACAAAACCAGAAATTTGCATTTGTGCAGACACACCAAATCAAAACTCAAGTTACTTTTGCTGAAGCATTTTCTTCTTTCGTATTTGTATTGAAATCATATTTATTATTCATTTTTAACACATATTTATAGTTTCGTTGATTGTGGTATTATTTACAGTGAATTAAGTTGTACCTATTTCATATTCTTCACTCAACGTAAATTTCGATTATGTTTCAGAAAAAGAAACTGGTATCTCTCCGATTCAAAACATTATCAACAAAATTATTATATGGAATGTTATATCAAAATATGTAAACCTTCTAAACGTTTGTTTTTCAGTGTCAAGAATCTTCTGAATTCTTTTATTCTGAAAACTATTTGGGTCATTTTTATCCTGCCCAATTGTTATTTTCAGAATCGATGCAAGACATTAACTAAATTGGGTTGTATGACACATTGCGCCAATTTGGAAGAAGAAGAGGACTTAAAACATTTCAAAATGGAATGAAAATTATCCTTGTGAGAAAGCAAATAATCAATTGTTTACTCAAATTATGTGTTGTTGACATTACTGATAAATGACAAACAACTTTTGAACGGTGATTGCTAGATGTAAATATTAATGTAATGTATAGCTTTTTGCCTTTTTCTTTTTAACTTAAATGAAATATTCAATCTTATTTTATATACATATATATATATTACAAATACGTTTACAATGTGGTCAATTGTGGTGTTATTTAGAAGCTGTGAATTGCATTGTTTTAAATCTTTCATCCAACGTATTAACGAAATATTGATTAAGGCGCCCTTGCAAAAAAGGTTGCAGCGGTCTGTCCGCGGTCTGGCCGTATCGCGGGAACAATCACACATTTAATGAGGCAGTCTTGGAAACACCGCAATTACCATGGTAATCATTATGCTAATAAACCACGGACACTGCATATTTCAGGATTAAAATTATACTGAACAGGAGATCAACATCTTCACATTGTGAGAAATACCTTTCCCATTATGCTGTATAAATGTTATCTAATCACGTTTTGCACGTACGGTATTACTTTTTTTCTAACCTTTGTTTTATTGCATTTGCAGGAACATTATTGTACTACATAAAATTCGAGTCAATCTAGAAATACTGTGTTTTTTTCAGCCAAATATTCTTTGATCAAACTGGTATTTTCTTTGCAGCTTTGCATTAGATACCTGCATGTAGGGAATGCATTTTGTAATTTAAGGTGAGATTTGTTGTAAAATTGAGATTTGTTGTTGTAATGTGTTAAAGGGTTACAAATGTTTATGTGCCTATTTTAAATTCTTTTTGCTTAAATGTTTTACTTAGATTTACTGAAGATTGCCTGTTAAGTTCATTCTGGTTGATGTTAGATATATATAAACGGGTTAAAGAAGTTTGTTGACAAAAGAAAACTGAGAAGTCATGCAATTATTGATAAGAGAAAGTGAAACAAATGTATTTGGTGACTATAAGAAATGAATAAATAAAGAAATGGAAAGATTGTTAAGCAAGAAAGCAAAAACAAATGAATCGCGAAATTCAATTCAAAATCCCATATGGGACCACAAATTCCCTATTCCAATCGCCTACTGATAATGATAAGAGGAGAGTCGAAACGTTGATACCCGAAATAAACCATGTGAAACTTATTTTACTATACCTCATAAATAATCTTTATTATCCACAATTTCGTCGAGAAGTGCAGCGAAACGTCCGTTTTCGTTAACTTCATGTAGGGCACACACGAGCACTGCAAATTAGGATAGATGCGCAGTAAGTTGTTCCATGCGCAGTGAGATGTTACATGTGTAGCAGTTCCTCCGGAGAGATACCCCGGCCTAATCACTGGAGATAAGCAAATATATCCACTGACACGTGATGGTGAATTGCCCAATTGGGATTCGGATCTAGGTCATGAATATTTATGAGATATAGTAATAAGAACTGTCACCATGCAAAACCTTTCTGGACCTTTCAGTGACAATTTCAGCTCAATAGGATATCTAAGTCACCAGAATATATCGAAATCTTACTAAATTTTTCTTATAAAACACAAATAATTATTTTGATCTTACCCCGAGATCCAAACTGTTTCCGGTCTTTGCTTTACTAATTTCTGGATAAATACAACATTTCAGGCGAAAATGTTGAAAAGTATGTTTCTACCACCACATCTTCATATCCTGAAAGTTACACGTAAATATGTGAACATTTCTGTAAGGGTATGTTGCCTTTAGGTGATGGCGGCTCGTGTTTCAGAGATTGCTTGGTGTGCACTTTGAGTGATATGTTTGCACAAAATGTTCCGAATCGTGGCTTTCTTTGAGATGTTTGGAAAGGACGGGAATATTCTTTGAAAGGAAGTCTTATTCAAATACAAGAAACTAGTTTTAAACAAGTTCGAGTATAATTTGATCAACATGTAATCTTACAGATCCAACATTATATCTGTTTACATTAGATAGTTGCCCTGAGCCCATTAGTCATTTTTGAAGTTAAACAAGAAAACAAGAGAAACAATGTTCAACATATAGCTAAAGAATTAATAAATCTGTATGTGAAAATCTGAAGACTGAGCCTATTTTGATTGAGCCATTGTCGCATTTGCAAGATGATCTATACACACAGAAATCTGGCTACGAGGATTCAACGTTTCTATTGTTTAACTATGCTGTTGTGATACTTTTAAAGTTTGCAGTTTTATTATAGAACTATATGTTTCCAATGGAACATTTTACATTTATATCATCTGTCGTTCTTTTGTGACTTAAAATTGCCCATTGCAAGTGCAAAATAATGAGTTAAACTGAAGACTACGACTTCGAAAGTACCTTTTGGTAAAACAGTCCTTAAATAATACTTATACTCATTTAAATGACAGATACAATACTTAATTACAAAAGTATAATGATAATGATACAATTGAGGGTTAGAAATTTACATCAGCTCAGATGAATGCCAATTACGAACGGTCGATTTCACCAAACTCATTGTAACTTAATAGCCATCACGTATGACTTATAATGCATCGCAACCCTACGTAATATGGGATGCCTTATCCTTCTTAGCTCAAGTTGCGATCAATCGTAGGGTTTCGTGAAATCAACCGCAGGAATTTATTTCAAATGTAGAAGCTCTCTAAAGGAGGCTTCAACGTTTGAAATTTCATTTCACATTAAAAATATTAACCAACAAAACATGGCACACTTTAGAGCCAAATTCCGTACATCTGTTGAACAAAATGGACTGAAAGCGACGGAATGATGAACGTGTCTACTGCAATCCGAGTGAGGTCAAAGAATATGGTCTATTGTCAAATACTGATGTCCTTCGAATGTACGGAAACTACGTGTTCCGTTTTAAAGTGGCAACTACCGCAGTATTGAACGCGCAGCACCTGACTAGTACGTCGTACGTCGGTACCCCAGTTTCCACCGCTGTCTGTCTTTAAATTTTCTATTTCTCTCTGAAGCACGATCCGTTTCGGACACCAAGAAGCACGGATGCGAACACGAACTGTCGTGGAGGACGGGGGATCTACCAAAAAACACGTCTACGGAGGCCAGTGCCAATATTTATAGCCTCTTCCTCGTCTACACGTTGGAGCACACGACTCCGGCTGATGCCAACTTTCTTATCAGCAACGAACTAGTGTCCTTAATGGAAATCACGTTCACGTGAGCGAGCGCCATTAATTACTACCTTTTCCTCCTTGCCTGTGTCTTTTTGGTCTCCTTGCTCAGGCCCAGGACTCGAGTTCGTGACAAATTCATCATCCACACCAGACCACGGAATAAGAGAAGTAATGTCCTTGAGGTAGGTTTGTTTTGAACTACTGGTACAGAGAGACTTCACTGTGTAATGGTAAATGCAAAAGGCTAATATCAGCCTTCATTATGGTTGTATTACATGTACTGAGTGTATCACTTCTTTTTGTATTTTCATATATCCAAACGGATAAAAATAGTATGCATTAAGTGAAAAGTTCGGTTCGTTGTGGTATCACTTAGATGCTGGGAATAAAGTTGTAACAATAAAACACCCTTCAAGCAAAGTTAATCGTTTACATAGCAAAACAGGAGACTGATATTTGAAATTCTCGAACCTAATACATGTAATGTAGAAAATGATAATACCCTTTTCTTTATCTTACTCCATTTTGTAGCCTTCGTTTTTACTTTAATTTGAAAAAATGCATTTTTACAAAATAATTTCTATAGTTTGATTATTATATTTTTATTTTCGTCATTTGTGTCTAGGAGCAAATCTTATATATTTGGAGTATGACTTATTTTAGAAAAAATATCTTGAAATGCCACGGAGTATATATACCACGATGTACAGGACGTAAATAATGTAAGAATAAAATTAAAGTAACCAATATATAAAAAGTAATAACTTTTGCTTTTACATGTTTATGAATGTCGTATACGTTTATGTTTAACATGTCAAATAAAGGAGTTTTGATTTTTGCAGTCCGTTGACTGGCGCCTTTTTATCGGCATTTCTGTGGAAACAATAAACAATCACACATTCCTTTTAAAATATTGCTAGTCAGATTCCCCTCTTTAGGGCAAGTGTCAGTCATTTGGGCCGATGCAAGAGGCAATTAATTCTAGGTTATCTACAAGAAGAAACACTACAAATTCTGCATTAGTGAGCAGGGGTCGCGGGTTTGAATCCCACCAGAGCCAGCGCATGATTTGTGTTACATCAGTAAAGGGCAAGATTAATTTGCATATTGAAAAAAAATACTTTAGTGATAATCTGCCCAAAAAAAGACTGTTGTGCTAAAGAAATTTTGCTTTTTTCAAGAAATGCATCAAGTTGCCTCCAAATTTTCTGTAAGACAGATCTTCTCATAGTGTTCTCATATCATGTCACGACCTGAAGCAGTGACAATAACGTAAGAATAAAATAGCCAATCAGTGCGGGCCCTATGTGTTTACACACACTCCCCGTGTGACAATGCAAATTCCGTTCCAAAAACCGTCACTGGATCGCAAACCATTTGCAACAAGTCTCTGGATGACACTCCAAACTACATTTTTGCCACGTCACCCCTCTGTGATTATTCAGCCAATGCCAAACCTAAACGGATAAATCATACACTTGACACATAACGCAACGTCAGTGTTGAGGCTTAAACTGTCGATATTTTGAAAGACAAATGCTTTGGAAAGATTGAACATCCTCTCAGTTCATTGTTGGGCGATTGAATCTTGAACATTGAAATCCGACCATGGTTTGCAAGGTAATTTTGTGCATCTTCGCATACTTTGGACTACAAATAACTGCTGAAACGGCATTCGTGAACAACTGCAAGCCCCGCACATTGACATTTTACGCTGCTGAGAATAGAACTTTGAGTGGGTTTGTGTATGCGAACTACACAGTGCATTCTCATGTCATCTGTGGAAGGGAATGCAGCGTGGATGTGACTTGCAAATCATTCAATTACTATAAAGGTAGTAATCTCTGCGAAAAGAACAATATGACTCGGAAGAGTCATTTTAAATACCTCATTGAATCGCCTGGGAGTGTTTACTTTGATGGAGATGAAGACACACATCTCTTATCATTACGTGATAGCTCCTTGGATCGAAAGAGGAGTTGCAAGATGCTCTTAGATGCCAGTTATAATTCAAGCGGTGTGTACACAATCTACCCGTGGCATCTTTGATAGCGGTATCAAGGTCTACTGCGATATGGAATCTGATGGCGGTGGTTGGACGGTCTTTCAAAGGCGACAAGACGGCAGTGTGGACTTCTACCGTAACTGGGCCGACTACCAGTCTGGCTTCGGTGATCTGGCCAGTGAGTTCTGGCTTGGCAATGATAACTTAGTGACTCTGACATCTGATGATTCACGAGGAACATGGGAGCTACGAGTTGATTTGGAGGACTGGGATCACAACACAGCATGGGCGAAGTACGAAAATTTCTAAATATCTCCGGGTATGTACACTCTGAATATCGGTCAATATGATACCAGTAGCACTGCTGGTAACTCTCTGCCATACCATAATGGGTTTCGATTCTCAACGAAGGATGTTGATAATGATGTATGGAATAAGCATTGCTCACAACTATTTGAAGCCGCATGGTGGCTCAGATCATGCTTTACTTGCCATTTGAATGACAGATATAAAGAAGGCGGGGTAACCAAAAAGGAACATGGCATTCTTTGGGTTAGTTGGAAAGGGCGGGAATATTCCCTGAAAGGAAGCACCATGAAAATACGTGAAATGTTAGAAAGTCCTTGTTCTGAAAAATTAATGCATTGAATGACCAATCTTTCAATACATGACGTATTTAAAGCTTATATAATTGCTTATCTTGCAATTATGTTTTCCTTGTTTTAATAGGAACTGCCTTTCCCGCGTGTTGGTCCATTGGTTGACAAATGCACATAAATTATACAGTTGGGTTGTACTGTAAATTGGAAAATTTACAAAAACAATACACTACTAAAAGTATTTAAATGATGTATTATCTAACATTTCAATATTTCCGTTTGTAGCTGGTGGTTTGGTTATTTCAACTTTCACGCAATTAGTAATTTTTATGTGAATTTGTTTTAAGGATTTTAGCACTAGCACTGCCAGTAGTTGTAAGATTGCCTGGCATAAACAAATAAAAACGAAAAAATTCGTATTTCGCTATCACTTTTTACGGGATAATATAACCCTTTTTAAACAAGAAGAAAAACTGACTGCACACCATGGCATCACACTAGAATACTACCCTGTTTCACTTTAAAATACTGTTTCTCTCTTTATATAATTCAAATATTATCATTGCTTATGTTTCTACATAAACGACCATAAAAATTCAGGCTGATTGTTGTATCATTGAGACTATGAACTATGAAATGGTATGCACGAATTGTAAATCTTTTACACGATGATAATGTTGTCAAAGTTTCAGATTGGAATGAAATATCTTAAGTATTGGAACAAAATGGCAAACAACATTGCATGGAGATTGATAACTGTAAATAATCTCTCCGATTTTTGCAATTTTCCTCGTCATTATTATTTTTGGCATTGGCAAGAAATACCCGAGTTCATTATTGTGATAGCTTATTCAAAAATTTTCAAACTTGAAAATGTACATTACTAATAATGTAAATAGCTCGATTGATTGTGGTATTATATAGAAACTGTGAAGTGAATTGTTTATCTTTATTTTATCCAGTGTATATGCGAAATATTGGTAATTGTAAGATGAAGAACATAGTCAGAAACTTCTTTCCCGTTGAGATAACAATGTTTGACTTGGTGCATTATTCACTTTCTCCTTTTGCAATTCGGGTACTAATTATTGATATTTTTCTAACTTTCGCTTTTGCATTGGCAAAAATGAAGACAATTGAATATTTTACATAAACCAAACATACAAATGCTGTTTTATACCGAAACACTCTTTTATCAAGTATTTTATTTGTATAAATTGCTTTTTGTTATTCAAAATGTATCGAACAACGTTTTTGTAATTTAATGTTATGAATAATTAATATGGAAAGTTACAAATTGAAAAAGATTTACTATAGAATCTTAGTACTTTATGAGCAATTTTGCAAATTGGAAAATTTGAGTGACGTACGTTGTTGAAGAGAAAAATGGAATGACATGAAATAGTTAATGAGATCATGTGAATTAAAAAGTATTTGTTCAAAGAAATGAGTAAATAAAGAATTGGGAAGAGTGTGTAGCAAGAAAGCGAAACAATTTGTAAGCGTGAAATTTATGTGAGTTTAGTCAGTGTATGCTGCATGCGAGGTTCTAATGATATAACATATATATATTGATATATATTTTAAGTTTTGTTTAATACCATTTCACATTGATTTTTGTGGTTCATTAGCAATTTTGCTCAATAGAAGATAGATATGCATGGTAGTAACGAACCTTGTTGACCAAAGAAAGCTTGAATGACATCGAATCATTGATTATTGAATGAAATTAATTTGCTTATGAGAAGAAAGGACCAAACAAAGAAATGGAAATAATAATTAGCGAGAACCGATTCTTGTGACAAAATTTACTTCTTCTGTTAATATAGCTAGTGTTTTTTTTCCAACCCATTGTTGCATTGCACAACAAATACTTGCAATCTAAAATTTGAAGAAATATCCGTTTCACATAGACCAGTAGAACTGCTGGTGACTCTCTGAAACGTAGCAAAGGCGTCATTTCATTTTTACCAAGGATTTAAAATAATGCGACCCAAAGTACGTTTTCACCACATTGGCCAATCACAGTGCATGGAATCTGTCAACCCTTTCCCGATGCGCATACACGGGTTTACACTTCCAAAAGTGCGCATGCGTGATAGTGCCTCGTTTCGAAGTCGCGATAAAAACCGCAGAAGTGTAAACACGTGTATTGTCTTCGACAATGGACGGGCTTACACTTCGAAAAGTGCGCATGCGTAGAAGTGCCTCGTTTTGAAGTTGCGATAAAATCCAAGATGGCCTCCGAAGTGTAAACCCGTGTATTGTGTCCACAGACTTCATGTGTTGTGATTGGCAAACGCGTATCAAACTCTCTTGGTGGCGCACTACTTGGAATCTAACGTAACGAATGGCCTGGCATTTCTGCATGATTAAAGGTAGTATCATACTTTGGTAAGAAACCAAAACAGAAATGTTCACAGATTTACGTATAACTTGCAGGGTATGAAGATGGTGGTGGTAGCAACATACCGTTACAATTGTTCCGCCTGAAATGGTGGACTTGTCCAGAAATTAGTTAAACAACGACCAAAAATCTGTTTGATCTTTTAAAAAAGACTAAAGAAATATAGTGGCAGTTTTTCACTATTTCTTCAAAAAGTGTGCACCGTATGGAACTGGAATTTTCACAGATGACTGTTACTGTATCCGTCTTGATATTTTTGCCCATGAATATGTATGGGTCTTGTGTTTGAGTACCGGCATGTTGTGTTATCTGAGTGATATGCTTCAACGCAAAATTTTAATCCTTTTTCGAATCGTGACATTATTTGAGCTGTTCTGTAATGGCGTGAACTTTTCTTGAAAAAGCAATCATGATACAATGGACATCAGCTGAGCGGAGAGTCGTTGGCTTTTTTTCCCGAAAAAGAGAGCCCCGTTAATATTAAATTTTAAAGTTGTGGCGAATTCAGGATCATTGGTTTATGTTGGGATTAAGCCTGAATCTTTCACAGTTTCTGCAGTCGCATGAGGTCTGACGGCCCACGTGAACTTGCCACAACTTGTGTTTACAGAGAATGTTTCTGCTACCATCTTTAGATCTGCGGTCATCAGGTTCATACTTAGAACAAAACTTAGGTTCAAAACTAGAACAATCCGCTATGGTTAGCGTGCCTTCGCCAAGGCAGAACCTGCCATTTGGAATAAACTCCCTGCTACAATTTGTCAAATAACATCCTTGGACAGCTTCAAATGAAATCTCAATCTACTTCTCAATTACTAGTCATTTCATATTGACTCGAGAAAAAAAATATTCGTTGGTCATGATATGATATAACTTATCCAGGAATATAAGTTTTGGTCGTTTTCGTTGTGGTTTTATACTTTACCAATCAAAGTGACGTAATTAATTATGGGTTTGGATTTGTGGTCACAGGCAGAGTAGGAATCTCAACAGTACTAAAGATACATTTTCCTTGCTTACTCTTGCCCACCAATAGGTAACTGAAAAGAGCGAGTGAAAAACTAGGATTTGAATTATACTTATCAGCAGCCATGGTGTTGAGGAGTATGCATCGACTCGATGGGAGACTAATTTGTGGAACGTCCCTTATTGCGCTTCACTCAGAAATTATAATCACTCTAACGTAACGCCTGCCTCACTGCTTAGTCGTGTGTTATATCAAGGACCTATGCGTTATAATCCTTTCTAGGATTATAACTACATAAGCTACTGTATTAACAACTACTTCATCAGATGAATATAAAAACAGGTATAAAGCAAGGAAGCGTGTCCATAGAAAAGGGGGCATGATGTAATTCTTTTGATGATGGTAGCATTAAAGTGCTATCAACCAAATGATTACAAATCAGGTTTGATAAAGTACACACTACACATTTAGTACCGGTAATAATAATAATAATAAGCATGGGGACACAAATTGTACAACCTGTATAAAGAACTTAATTAAGGTTAAAAGAAGGTTGGAGTGAAGAAAGTATAGGGCTGAGACTTATTTGAAGTGTATATCAAGCCCATGAATTCTTTCTACTTATCGTTCTGCGGATTAAGGATAAACCGGTTTCTTTTTTATTTCAGGTATGTGGATGACTACCGTCTGTGCTGTGAGTTTATTTCCTTGATTGATGATTTTCAAGAGGACTTTTGTCATACGATCGAGCTACAACCTCCGCTCAACCTCTGCGGTAGCCTTCTTCGCAACGGCTTCCTGAGGGTGTCCATGTGGGTCCTTGGCGCCAGTGCCCTCCTCGGTAACGCTGCCGTCATCGCCTGGAGGTTCTGTGGAAGGTCGGTGGGCGGGGAGAAAATGTCCCATGCCTTCTTTGTCCTGAACTTAGCCGTGTCTGATCTGATGATGGGGGCTTATATGTTCATCATAGCAGGTGCTGACTTGTATTATGGGGACGGGTATTCCTGGGAGGCCAGTGTTTGGCGGTCGAGCTTACTGTGTAGGGCAGCTAGTGCCTTGTCTGTCCTATCTAGCGAGGCGTCGGTCTTCTTTGTCACGTTGATCAGCCTGGATTGCTTCGCATCCATCATGTTCCCGTTCAGCCGGTTTAAAATAGGAAAGAAGACGGCCAGGGCAGTCGCAGCCATAGTTTGGCTGGTTGGGCTGATGGTCAGCGTGGGTCCTGTTGTCCTGGTCAAGTCTGACAATTCGGACATCTACGGTCTATCAGACGTCTGCATCGGTCTGCCACTGATAACAAAACTGACGAGTTTCGGCACCAATGAGATCGACGTTGGGTACACCAATGAGACCATACAGATCCCCGTAGGCCATGGAGAGAAGCCGGCTTGGATCTACTCAATCATCCTGTTCCTGGGCGTGAACCTGCTCTGTTTCCTCGTGGTCTTGTTCTGCTACGTCGCCATCTTCACCAAGGTCAAACGCACGGCCAGTTTGGTCCGGATGTCGGCCCACCGGGACCGGGAGATCAGGATGGCCGTCAAGATGGCTCTGATAGTGGGCACTGACTTCGCCTGCTGGATGCCGGTCATCATCATGGGGATTCTGTCCCAGACCGGGGCAGTGGACATCGGTCCAGACGTGTACTCCTGGATTGTAGTCTTCATCCTGCCCATCAACTCATCTCTCAATCCATACCTGTACACCCTTCTGACCTTAGTGGCAGCCCGCCGTCAAAAAAAGAAAACCGATAAGAAACATTCAGCTGATATGAAGCTAAAATCTGTGGAGACGCTAGCATCCAACGTCGACGAAATCAAATCCGACTAAAACAAACAAAAGAAAACTCAACAAAGTTGTTCATTATCAAACAAGTTTTTAAAAAGATATTAGTATAAAAGTGCAATAGGAATATTAATACATGGCTAACGGTTACATTTTTTTGCGTCAGTGATTTGTCATAATTGTACGTAGTTGTACATGTATTGCTTTGTTGTCGTCAAAAGCAAACTTGTTTCTCAAAGTTAAAATATTAGGGCACACAGTTATGCCCCCACAGTGGGTTACAGGACTCAGCCAAATATATAGGGCACAATAGCCCCATAGAGCTATATTAAAATTACTTCAGCGCTAGCTCCGTGTAGAAAGTGATGCCTGCTGGGCGCATCCATGTTTGTGCACAAACCTATGGAAAGCCCACAATTGTGTACGTTTTTTGTACGTTCATTTGCATACTGCGTTGTGTTCTATACGGGTGCGTCATCGAAGCCAAATACGCCCGAAATCCCACGCACCCTCGGTAAATGCGGGTTTCATTTAGGATCGTGCGCGCACACGCTCTGCACTTCAGTCACGCAATGATTGCATGCGTGAAAAAGACGCGCTAGGTACCGTTCGCGCATACTTGAGCGTTGCATATAGAGTACACTCTTCGAAAGGCATTCCAATCAAAGTGTTCTTGTTCCACAGACACGCACACAAATTCAAAATGACTGCGCCCAGACGGCTTCAAATCGTCTACTCACGGAGAACGCAGAGCTAGCGCTCTAGTAATTTTAATACAGCTCTATGAATAGCCCCCAATCTGTGTTACAGGACCCAGTCACATAGGGCACAATAGCCCCCACTCTGGGTTACAGGACCCAGTCACATAGGGCACAATAGCCCCCACTCTGGGTTACAGGACCAAGCCAAATTCGGCACAATAGCCCCCAATCTGTGTTACAGGACCCAGTCACATAGGGCACAATAGCCCCCAATCAGGGTTACAGGACCCAGTCACAGAGGGCACAATAGCCCCCACTTTTGGTAATAGCCCCATGATATAACATTTATGCAACACCTAAACATGTACTAATAACATTTGAAATGGAACACCATTTACGAACAGTTAAACCAGACCGGCACAGGATGTTCCCCGTTTGAACATACGGGAGGAATGGCCCCTGGTGAACCTCCAGGGAGCTATTCCAGTGCCTGTCACAGCAAAGAATTATAATCACTTGTCATAATATTTAGAAAATGCAATGGGAACAATTACAGATGAAAGTTAAGCTTATAATTGGCTGATATTCTAGACCCCGATAAAATGTTTGCTTTGTCTGTCAAATTCCCGCCAGAAAATGCTTTGAGTAATAGGTCTTTATATTATAAATAAATTAAACTTAAACATGGGACCATTGCCATTGACATGTAAATAAAACCATGTTACACAAGATAGTCCCCCAACTGAACTGATGGGAGGAACGTCCCTGATGAACATTCACGGCACGGAAGAAATAAACTAAATGGACATAGCTACTTACATGTAAAATACAGAAAAAATGAATGCATGAAGTAAGCCCAGATTTCAAAGCCTAACCCACTACTCACCTATGGTGGTTAGAGGTGGAGGTGGGATAAAATTTCCAATTCACATTCTTGATCTGTATGTGACACAACAGAAGGCTGTGACAAAGTGCAGCCTGACCCACTGAACTCATAACTGTTAGGCAGCAGTGAACTTTTGGAGCTCAGCCATTGGCTAGAAGTTTAACCAACTCCTGCTCCTATTGGACCATTTACCAGGCATTGATTGGCCCTCCTTCTGCTCCTGAATATTCATGAGTGGATCCTGTTTGTAATGCTGTGTTTGTTGCGACATTTATATTGGTATTATTCGCCCAAACAAACAACCCAAATTCACCTAAACTTTGACCAGAAAACACAAAACACATTTCCTAGGTAAATATTAACAAATTACAAACCACAGCAACTGATACTGTTCAGGAACCAGTATTTTCCTTGATTTTGTTCCAAAATCCTGTGTTTACAACCTATAATTTCCTGCTCTAAACATTGCTACCTGAATAACCCTTTTTCTAAAATGAACTAACAACAGGGACTTATTTTGCATCAATCAATTTACATTTTCCTGTACACAATTTGCCCCACAATTCCTGTTGCAAAGTAAACAACAAACAATATAACACACCCCTGCAACAATTACTGCCTATAAGTAATGAATATGCATGAAGCAATAAGGTAATCCTGCAGCCTATTGGCTGACCTGGATCTTGCTGAGATACTTGCTTGCCATATTATGTGTACCCATGTGTGTGCATGTGCAAAACACTGTTACATTGGGCACATACACACATCTATGGTGGCTTTAAAGGGACATCGCAAACAAATATTGACGCCAATATTGGCGTCAATATTTACGACTTGAGGCCAGGTCGTGAATATTGACGCCAATATTGGCGTCAATATTTACGACTTGAGGTCAGGTCGTGAATATTGGCGTGAATATTGGCGTCAATATTTGTTTGCGATGTCCCTTTAAAGCCACCATACACATCTCTGCACTGGCAGTTCAGAAACTGCCAGTTAGGGGAAATTCTGCGAATAAAACATTTTATCAATTATTGATAAAATGACTTAATTCCGCAGACCAAGAAAAAGGCAATAACGAAAAGTGCATGAATATTCATTCGGGTCCCGAAGAATTGGCCCAAATAAATAAATTCAGTCAGAAGGGGCTATTCCATTTCGGGCGTTTTCAAATAGTGCGCCAATATGAGATTGGAACGAGTTGGCCAATCACAATTCACGGACTTAAGTCCGCGCATTGTGATTGATGGCACACTATTCGGAATAGGCCGATTTTGCCTGGATATCAGACTTTGTAGAATAATGTATTACGACAACAACCATGCGGTTGTTACCAGCGTTGTAAGGTGTATCGTGAGAGGATTTATAATGCTTAAAAGATGTAGTGATACTACACAAATACAAATTTACCAATACAAATCGTGTATTAGGGATACAGGTAAAAACAACTCCACAAGTAATACTATTTTTACCAGGATTAGGTCATTAGGGAGACATTCCCATATTATAGGGTCGTGCACAAACTTGTCTTACCTATCTCTAGACATCCTCTAAACCAATGAACTTGAAATTTACATATGTTCATATTGAGCGCATTCTCTGTCTAATGATAAAATATGGATAACAAAAATATGTCTTTAAAAGGTAGCTGGTATAATAGGGATACACCGAAAAGTCTCCCTATTTGCAGATGTCTCCCAAATTGTCACTTTTAGACGCTAAAGTGTCCCCCGAATAGGCCTAAGGAATTTAGAGAAATATTCCAATATGTATTTTTTTAAGTGTCCATGGAAACCGCCCGTAGGAAGACTAAAGGAGAAATGATATAACTTAATTTCACAACTCGTTTAGTTCACATTCAACATCAACTAACGACGTTAATCAATACAGGGAGTAAATGTTGTTTACATTTTAATAATTGAAATGCATATTTGCTTAATCCTCAAACAGATCATTTTCATTCCGTTTTCAAAGTATTTGCGCTCTCTACTTCATCCTATCGGGCACAATGTCTCTTTACAACCCAATTTAGTCATTGTGTCAAACAATTAATTATCTGGAATATTCTTCATAATATAGAATACTGAAAATATATTAGAAAGTTGTTTTACGCAAAACGAATTCATGGTTAATTTGTCCGTTATTTCTTTCTTTCTTTCTTGAGCAAGTTAAATTTCCAGTTTCATGTATATAGGCTTATGTCCCCCCTTTCCAACTAATCCAAAGAATGCCATCATCGCTTTCGGTTGCCCCACCTTCCTTATATCTGCCATTTAAATGGCACATGATACAAGCATTGAACCATCAGCCTCTACAAAAAACAGTTTCACATTGGCATAGCCAATCATCATGGTCAAAATCCTTCGTTGAGAAGTGAAAGCCATTTTGATATTCCAGAGAGTTACCAGCAGTGTTACTGGTATCGTATTGGCAAACATTCAGAGTGTACATACCCGGAGATATTTTGAAGTTCTTGTTTCGCTCTATAATTTTCTGATTTTCATTCTCTAGGTCTAAACGTTTATAATATTTTTTGTCATTGAAAAGTGAACAAAGAAAAATTGACTGGAGCGGGATTCGAACCGGCGACCTCCTTAATACCGAATAGGGCGCTCTACCAACTGAGCCATCCAGCCCTACGTTGGTGGTGTCCCAAATAGTCAATTATCTTTTTTCGTTTGGCAGTCAGACGCCATGAAACCACACACACACTGCCATATCCCACGGAACCGGCGACCACCCTACATGTGGAATTTGTTTTTGGTAACATTTTAAAAATATGTTCCACTGAATTTACAGTTTCAAGATGCTACCACAAACAACAAAACCATTAATGTGTTTAAAGATATCTTATCAATTTAAAAATCGTTCCATTTAAGCCAAACAGCAATAAATACTCAAGCGAAACGGATTATTCTGGTATTTCACAATGACGCGTAGTTTTCAGTTTTCCTTCTTGTGATGAAACTGTCACTCTATGCCAGAATAATTTCTAATAATGAATAAATGTGATTTATACAAGGTAATCTTAAAAGTAGTTTAAACCACACTAGCTGCATTGATTAAAATGTATTAAAAGATACTTGCGCACGTTTTTATATGTCCACCTTGTACAAGTACCTACATTAAGCAAGTTCTTCTTCGAAATCATATGGATATATACGTATTTGCGCAAATTTATTTCAATTTAAAGAAAATCGTGAAATTTATCTTCAAATCATTAATCATCTGAATCGATGAGAATTAAAGTCCTGACCGTCAGTCACTATATGACTATAGTTAATGCGTCAAATTTTTTTTGTAATTGGGAAAGTTTTGGTTCAAATGCCAGAATAGTCTAGTATTATAGTCAACTGCTACGTTAGGGCTAAATTCCCACAGAAATATACTAATGTAATTCAAATTTCAAAATAACTTCCAAAACGACCAACTTGATTAATTGATTTATTTTCCTTTTCGGGAGCATTTTCTGTCTCATATAGAAGATGGACAAAGAAAAAATATGTGTCTCTAAAATGTACTCATAACGTTGGGCAGAATTTTTCCATAAGGTCTGATTTATCCCTAATGTAGCTTTTATAGCAAAACGCTTCCCCTAAAATAGCTTTTAATAATGATAAAGAACAATTATATTTCCCAGCTACTATAATTAATATACTCTATTGCGCATAACACGAAATACATAATTATCATTGAAACGGGTCTCGAATTGGCCTAGAGATTGTGCTTGTCAAAATTAAGACGTTCAAACAAATTATACAATTTCAGGCGATATCTGTTTTATCTCAGTGGTCATACAATTATATGTATAGTACAACTACTGTTGTGCGCCTACGTCCTTAGTTCCTATCATTAACCAGATATAATGTACTTAAATGTTCTTGTAGGAGAATATTGAAATGATCAAGCAGAGTATTTCATCTATGTTTCACGTCAGATAGACCATTGTCAAAAAAGAGAAGGTTTATTCACCAATTTCTCGTATTTTCATGGTGCTTCCTTTCAGGGAATATTCCTGACCTTTCCAATTAACCCAAAGAATGCCAATGTCCCTTGGGGTTGTCCCACCTTCCTTATATCCGTCATTCAAATGGCAATCCAAGCAAGAACTGAACCACCACGCACCGTCAAAGATTTCTGCACAATTCCTATACCATATATCGTTATCTACATCCTTCGTTGAGAAGGGACGTCCATTGTGATTTTCCAGAGAGTTACCAGCAGTGCTACTGGTATCGTATTGGCTAATACTCAGAGTGTACATACCCGGAGATATTTCGAATTTCTCGTACTTTGCCCATGCTGTGTTGTTATCCAAGTCCTACAAATCAACTTGTAGCTCAAATGTTCCTCGTGAATCATCAGACGTCAGAGTCAATAAGTTATCATTGCCAAGCCAGAACTCACTAGTCAGATTACGGAAGCCAGACTGGTACTCAGCCCATTTACGGTAGAAGTCCACACTGCCATCTTGTCGCCTCTGAAAGACCGTCCAACCATCGCCATCAGATTCCATGTCACAGTAGACTTGGATACCGCTATTAAAGGGATTGCATACGTTTGGTAATTTGAGCCTACTGTTTGTTTCAAACCAATATAATTGTATATATATACCAATAAACTAACCTGTTAAAGTTTCAATTCAAAAGGTGGTAGTGTTTTTGAGATTTTGGCGACAAACTAGAGCGGTTATTTCACGCCAGAGAACAGTTAGTCAAAAGCTGAGAAGCGTTACGGCCATAACGCTTCTCAGATTTATAATTTTTGGAGATAAAAAGTGACATATTTTTCCATAACCGCGGTACTTCGAATTGAACGTTTCTCAATATGCATTATACTATTCAAAGCAGCTGTACTTCTCACCAAGTAAGTTTTTATTGCCATACATTTTCAGAGTCATTACCAAACGTATGCAATGCCTTTAATATGCCACATGGGTAGATTGTGTCGACACCGCTTGAATTATAACCGGCATCTAAGAGCATCTTGCAACTCCTCTTTCGATCCAAGGAGCTATCACGTAATGATAAGAGTTGCGTGTCTTCATCTCCGTCAAAGTAAACACTTACAGGAGATCCGATGAGGTATTTACAATTACTTTTTCCAAGTCCTATCGTTCAATTACTATCTTTATAGTAATTGAATGATTTGCAAGTCACATCCATGCTACATTCCCTTCCTAAAAATGTGAAAATACCTCATCGGATCTCATTGGAGTGTTTAATTTGATGAAGATGAAGACACATTTAATGGCATGAGAACGCACTGTGTAGTTTGCATAGGCAAACCCTCTCAGTGTTCTGTTCTCAGCAGCATGAAATATCAAGGTGCATTTTCTGCAATAAGGTTCACTCCCAGCAGTAGCTATAACTAGTCCTAGGAGGATAATAACTCAAATGAGCCGAAAGTCATTATCAATTGCCATCGTTCAGCTGGTTTAATCTAATTGACTCTTACGAAAGAACTGATTGTCAGTTTTTCGTTGAGTACTAAATTTTCTTTAAATGTTGTTGATCCGAGCTGTTTGTAGGCTGAAAACAACGAGATTTAGATTGTCAATTCCCAGGGAGTTTTCAAAGTTCAAAGCGAAAGGTTTGTGGAATGTGCAATTTCACATTTACATTGAAGTTTTGTATAAGAAGGCAGCTTTACACATTACACACGTATAATTGATTTAGTACTGATGTGCCTCAAAACGAGTGGGAGCTAATGATTTAATCAGGTACAGCATAACAGCCAACCCAGGACAAGAAACACGATGAGGTAAACACGAACCCTGACTGGCTGTATCGTTTAGGCAATAGACTCATGGAGTCTCTCTTGTGATATAGATCTGCCTTTGCATCGTCAATGCAAGGCCGGTACATGCAAGGAAGGAATATTATGAAGCACCACTTTGGCAACGAACCCAGACTAACTACATGTATCTCCCCTACGCACAGTATACCCAGTCGTTTCATCAATAAGTCTATGATGAGCCACGTTCTCACACACCAAAAAGGTGCGACTATTTGGGTGGCGATTTGCAGCGCGACCCAAATAGTCGCGTTTTTTATTGTGTTCCCACAGCCAAAAAAGCGCGACCCAAATCGTACCGGTACGATTTCTATCAAACTGCCCGTGCGCAGTGAAGCGTGAAGTTGGCATTGCATCCTGTACTAAACTCGCGGGCCCGCCTTGCATGATGGAATATAAAAAACCGGTATTTTCTGGTGCACCGTTCACACAGTAAATAATCGCGACTATTTGCAAAAAGACGCACTATTAGCGCTCCAAATCGCACTAATGGTCGCGTGTGTCCCCACACAAATAAGCGCGACTATTTGGGTCGCGTTGCAAATCGAGACCCAAATGGTCGCGCTTTTTTGGTGTGTGAGAACGTGCCTATCGATATCACTCCGCCTTTGCAGCCTCTAAGGGCGCCCCTATTTATAACTTTGGTTCTCATTTCTTGTCCACCTTGAGGGAGGGTCGGTCGGTCGAAAAAAAAGGAGAAAAGTTTGGTTGGAAAAAAAAACCTGGCTGAATACACAAAAACCTAAAGAAAATGATGTTCATTATATTCACTGTAATCGCGTTTGAATATTTTTGTATTATTTCAGTGATAACAAGTATAAAAATTGTAGGCCTATTGGCAAAATTTTTTTTTAAAAATCCCAGAATTTTTGGAGACAAATTTTGTCTCCAGAAATTATGGGAATGTTTTGTTTTTTTCATATTTTTTTATATTATGCCATTCCGACAGGGTCGGCGGCAAAAGAAATTTGTTTTTTTTCTTCAGACGGAGCCCAAAATATGGGTCTGTCGAAAATGAGAACCACAGTATTAAAAAGGGGCGCCCTAAGGCAAAAAAAAACAGTTTCCGGTTTCTGGTCACGACGCGTGTCGTCTTAGACCTGCCAGACAAAAAGGTACAGATTCAGAAAAAGCGAATCGAAGCTGCCTAAACTGGGCTTCATAATACTACTGTTCCATTGGACCTTGTCCTATGTAGGCTAAATGCAGAATTTGGCAAATGATCACCAAATTGGGGTCATGTCGTGATAAACAAAAGCCAAAGAAAGGGAAAGTAGAGTGGCACTGTACATACGTTACTTTCGTTGGCGTGCTGAGTGTATTATAAAATTTCAAATGAGTAATGAGTAAATGTATGGGAATTTGGGTAATGTTTAAAATATAGCCCCAAACCACAAAATATCAAATGTAAATAAGTTGTTGAACCTTCCATAGATCCAGTATCATTTGGTTTTGAGAAGAACGTTTTCCTTTTAATATTTATTGTTTATTTTGGTTTTCCAGGATCGTTTGAAAGCTACAGCTCGAATTGGCAATAGAGAATATAACGTGAATTACTGGATATTTTGCTATTATAGGTATGTCGCACAAACAATACGTGACGTTGTATCTGAGTCTCATAATGGAAAAAGTATAGAAAGGAACTTGCCACTGATTAAAGGTTAACTGTATAGGATTGTTAACATACCCAAACAAAAATGTTGATAGATTTACGTATAACTTTTAGGGTATGAAGATGGTGCTGGTAGAAACATACTATTAAAATATTTCCGCCAAAAATTGAATATTTATCCAGAAATTAGTAAACAAAAAAAAAAGACAAATAAGTTTTGATCTCGAGGTAAGATCAAAATACCGTTATATATTTTTAAAAAAAAAAAAGGTGAGTCAAATTTTCGCTTTTTTCTCATAATTCAAATGTTTGATTGAGATGAAACTTTCACAGGATTAACATTTCTTGTACATGCTGGCGGCAATTTGTCGGACCTTAAAAAACGCGTTGTGATTGGTCAATATTTGTCAAGGCGCATTTGTTGCCACGAAAACACATTAAAATCCAACAAGGAATTGCAGCTGTCGCTTTGAAAAAAAAACACAGGCTGAAATGTTTTGGGGGGAAATTTGTAAAGGAAAGAAACACAAAAAAACGACTGTATGAATGTATGCTGGTGATTTAGTGGTGCACAATATTTATTTTATCAATCATGAGGTGCATGGGAAGCAGCGAAGATTTCTTATTAATTATTGCTTTGGCAATAATTAGTATATAAGAGTTTTACATACCACAATGACAGTTTAAAAATTGTAATAATTAATTATATTATAGTTTTGGAAACCGTCATTACACCTTAACCATTATAATAGTGCTACATACAGTCATTATAAGACCGTTACATACCGTAATTATACCTTAACCATTTTAAGAGTGTTACATACCGTCATTATACCTTAACCATTATAAGAGTGCTACATACCGTCATTATACCTTAACCATTATAAGAGTGCTACATACCGTCATTACACCTTAACCATTATAAGAGTGCCACATACCGTCATTATACCTTAACCATTATAAGAGTGCTACATACCGTCATTATAAGAGTGTTACATACCGTTTTTATACCTTAACCATTATAAGAGTGCTACATACCGTCATTATAAGAGTGTTACATACCGTTATTATACCTTAACCATTATAAGAGTGCTACATACCGTCATTATAAGAGTGTTACATACCGTTATTATACCTTAACCATTTTAAGAGTGTTACCTACCGTCATCATACCTTAACCATTATAAGTGTCGTATACCGTCATTATGCCTTAACCATTATAAGAGTGTTAAATAACGTCATCATATCTTATCCATTATAATAGTGTTTCATACCGTCAGTAAACCTTAACCATTATAAGAGTGTTAAATACCGGCATTATATTTTAACCAATATAAGAGTTTTACATAACATCATTATATTACCTTAACTCTTAACCATTATAAGAGTGTTATATACCGTCATTGTAAGCATTGTTAATGTGTTGTAAAAGCGTCGCTATGTGTAAGCCAACTGCAACGAGAATATTAATATGACAGCTACCTAGAATGCACACGGCCACGACGGTGGACACTGACCAACGGGAGGCTAACCTGCATTACGTTTACGCCAATATTCCTTATACTCACAATCTTTTTTACGCCAATATGCCTTGTGCTCACGATCACGTTTACGCCAATATGCCTTATGCTTACGTTTTGCAAGCTCATCGTTCCATTCAGCACGACAATATTTGTCATGCCTGCATCGCCGATCGCGTAAAAGAAGCCGCCGACATTTGCGATTACGAAGACAGTGGTGTCGGCTCATCCACTTTTCTTCGCATCGTAAACGTTGATTTAACTGGCAGTTTACCATCCAACGGCGACAAGATTTTTTCCTGAGGCATCTTTGATAAAAGGCTTCTGTCTTACTCGGACTAGTTAGGATAGAGAAAATAGAAATTGGAAGAACAATGTTCAGTTTGGAAATTTAAATAATGTACGAAATACCACGGATGATTTGGAATGTTAAAGGTAACATAATACTTTTTTGGCAAAGAAATGCAGATTCGTGGGCATATAAAGTAATATATAATAGCAGCCACCTGTAAAATTTGTTGTCCCATAAGGTGCACACTTTTCGAGGAAACAGTGAAAAACACTCACAACATTGTTTACGTCTTTTCACAGTTTGTTTATCTTTAAAAGATCAAAATTGTTTTTGGACATTGGTTTTAGCATTTTAGGTAGACAAATTATACTGGTATGTTTTTACCATCACCATCTCTATACCCTGTAAAGTTATAGGTAAATCTGTGACGATTTCTGTTTCGGTATGCTTCCAAAGTGTAATAGTACCTTTAAAGGTACACGCCGGGCGCCAATGCATGCCTTTACCATGACTGGAAAGGTCTTCCAAAAGTAGAATAGAACATTCCACACAAATAAACGGTAAAATATAGCCGTTTTCGTGATAATAAAGAAAAAAGAGAAAGTCACGTGATTTCCTGAGTCAAAAATTTGACTCAGGAAATCACGTGACCATTGTGTTAGTTTCACTTCCAGTCGTTTAAATTCCTTTTTACCATACACGATTTAAGTATAACTTTTTGTTTAATCACTCTTTTTTAACCAACACAACCAATGATTTGACCTAAGTGTTCCCTGTTTTAAATTAGGAATTTCCAACGCGATTAGGCAAAATAAATACATGCCAAATTAAAATGTTTATAAAAGACCAGTAACTGCGGGTGCCCTACCACCTCTGGAGACACAGCGCGTGGGTGCTTGCAACGCATTCAGCCCTAGGCATCGGCCGGTGATAACCAGTGCGGTCCACGCACCCCCATACGTGTAGCATTTTTTTATGCGAGACCGCGCGGCCTGCAAGTTGAGTCCCTCACCCGGTCCCCGTTGCATTTTTTTTTTTTTGGGGGGAGGGAGGGGGAATTTTCGAGCGGAGCGGGAAAGCCTCGGGATAATTTCTTGTCACACATGTCAATAATTTTATGCCAACAAAATCTGTTTGTGTTATTCTCGAAATTATTATATTTTGTGTAATACTGTGGAAATCATGTCGGTCCCTCGAAAATTGTTTCATCGATCAGGCCCTCAAAATACTTTTGTCGAAAACATTGCGTCAACTCGCAAACATTACGTCTACTCTAAAACATTGCGTCAACTCGCAACCATTACGTCAACTCGCAACCATTACGTCAACTCGCAATATGTCAACTCGCAAACATTAGGTCTACTCAAAAACATTGCGTCAACTCGCAAACATTACGTCAACTCGCAAACATTACGTCAACTCGCAAACATTACGTCAACTCGCAAACATTGCGTCAACTCGCAAACATTTTATCAGCTCAAAAACATTTTGTGAATAATTCTGAAAAGCCTTATGTTTTAAACAGATTCACCTTATTCAGTAATTGTTTATGTTTTGCCGATGATTTTTCCACGGTGCACGGCTAAAACGAACGTGTATCGCGTTCCTGGAATTCCCATACGGTAGCTGCAACATTTAGTCACAGCTACGAGTACGGGTCTAAAACCATTGGTGTGCCACATGCTTCTAACACTTGCTGAGGCTGGAAATGCGCATACGCTCACCTTTGACCTTATTTTGTTTTTCTGTTAATTAACCTTAATTACACGATATTTTTCTGATTTTCTTTCACGAAAATCCTCATTAAGTCTTCTAGAAATAATGTGTTAGACTCTATAATGTTGATTTTTTAGAACTTTGAAGCCGGTGTGTACCTTTAAGTTGGTAGATAATGTAGAAGTTGATGAGAATCAATAATAACTCCAGACACTAATGAGTTCATATACCAGACAAAATGATTTATATATACATTTTACAAAGTGACCATTAACATGACTTCCAATGCATTTAACTGTAAAAAAAAAATGTGCTTACCCTTGAAGAAAAGGTGTAAAGAACTCCTCAAAAAGGTCGGTGTCTGCATCTTCATTGACGCCGTCCGCATATGTAGCGTCAGCGTCAAAATCTTCAGCTACCGCGTTCTCGGTATCGAGGTGCGTGTCCGCGTCTACGGCATCCGTGTCCGCATCTTCATAATTCGCATCCGCATCTTCGGTGTCCACGTCCGATCCGACAAGGTCTGTTTTTCCATCTAAATGATTCGTGTCAGCTTCTCCCAAGCTGCTTTTCTGCAGATCGGCTTCAGTAGTTTGTTCTGTAACATTAACAATACACTATTTAATAATAAAATAACCACAAGGGAAATTTACTGAATTATAAGTCATTGAAAGGATAACAAGGAAAAATATACTTGAGCGAGATTCGAACCGGCGACCTCCTGAACACTGCTATGCAGCCCTATGATGGTGGTGTCCAAAATAATAAATTTTCTTGTTTAATCCATTCAGTCTCCCTTGTGGTTATTTGATGATTCTATTTACCCGTCTTAAAGACAAGTTCAATCAAAAATAGGTAAATACCTGCAACGATAGCTGCAAAACAAGCGACGAGCAAGACTAAAAGCATATTGCCAGCTATGGTGTAGGCCTGGTAGACTCGGTGAGACGAAGGTACCAAACCAGACCAAACAGTGCCCTTATATGCATTCTGTCGTCCCACTCTAATCTACTGCGCATGCAGGAGTTTCCACGTGAGCCACTCGGAAAAGAGCAATTAACTTTCGATGATAAACCTACCAGCAATTTCTGTGCCTCATCATTATAAGAAAATTACTTTCGGCCGAAAAAAGAATTTAAAACAATTTTAGCAAATTGACAATGATGAGCCAACGTGCTACCTACATTGACTCAATGTTGGTTTTATGTTGGCCTCATTAAAGGGCCAACAAGCAAGCATCATTTGGCCCACGTTGGCACATATAGGCAAAGTTTGATGTCGGGCCAGCGTAAGGCCGTTTAGCAATATTCTGCTGACCCAACGTTGTTCACCGATTTTGAGCCAACGTTGGCAGTTCATGCGGAACCAACATGAAACCACAATTGGACCAGCTTTGGCCAACGTTGAGCCAACGTTGGAATTATGTAGGATATTCCGTTCATTTTACAGTGGGTCAACATTGGGCCAGCGATGGGCCAGCGATGGGCCGATGCTTACGTTGGGCTAACATTGGGCCTACGTAAGGCTGATGGGCCATATTATGTTGGCCCAACGTTGGCCACCAACTTTGGACCAACGTAACCGGTTACATTTGGCCAACGTTGACCCTATCTAGTGATGTTATCTGGGGTATCCTATTTGAGCGTTCCTCCAGGTACAGTTCCCAGGTTGCAGCATTGCTGCGCGTATCGATGAATGATCCCTGGGATATGGCGTTGTGTGAATGGTTTCATGGCTTCAGACTGCAAAATGCACAAAGAAAATTTACCAATTAGGACACCACCAAAGTAGGTCTGGATAGGCAGTTGGTAGAGCGTCGGTGTGTTAATCAGAAGGTCGCCGGTTTAAAGCCCGCTCCAGTAAATTTGTCTTTGTTCTCTTTCAAACACAAGATTTACTCACATTTCAGTTGATGCCGGTAAAAACCAGGAAAAGGCACTGTCATATTATAGACAAATTCAATCAAAAATAGCTTACCTGCAACGATAGCTGCGACACAAGCGACGAGCAAGACTAACAGCAAACAGCGAGCCATGGTTTAGGCCTGGTAGACTCGGTGAGACGAAGGTACAAAACAAGACCAGACGGTGCCCTTATAATGCATTTTGCCGTCCTACTCTAATCTACTGCGCTGACAGGAGTTTCTACGTGAGCCACTTGGAAAAGAGCAATTAACTTTCGATGATAAACCTACCAGCAATTTCTGTGCCTCATCATCAAAAGAAAATTAATTTCGGCCGAAGAAAAGGCTTGTTAAAGAGCAATTAACATTCGATAATAAACCTACCAGCAATTTCTCTGCCTGGTCATCAAAAGAAAATTACTTTCGGCCAAAAAAAAAGAAAAACAAAATCAGCAAATTTACAACGAGCCAACCTTCTATAACATTGACCAAACGTTGGTTTTATGTTGGCCTGATAAGGAACCAACATGCAACCATCATTGGGCCAACGTTGGCACAATATAGGCCATTCTATTCATTTAACAGTGGACCAACATTGGTTTGATGTTGGGCCAACGTAAGGCCGAAGCGCAAAATTAAGTTGACCTAATGTTGCTCACCGATGTTGAGCCGACGTTGGCATATAAACATTGGCATACACCGAACAAACGTTGGCATAATGTTGGCCTCATGGGGAACCAACATGAAACCACCATTGGGCCAACGTTGGCCAACGTTGAGCCAACGTTGGAATAATGTAGGACATTCCGTTCATTTTACAGTGGGTCAACATTGGGCCAGCGATTGGCCGATGCTTACGTTGGGCTAACATTGGGTCAACGTAAGGCCGATGAGCCATATTATGTTGGCCCAACGTTGGCCACCAACTTTGGACCAACGTAACCGGTTACATTTGGCCAACGTTGACCCTATGTAACCGGTGATGTTATCTGGGGTATCCTATTTGAGTGTTTCTCCAGGTACAGTTCGCAGGTTGCAGCATTGCTGCGCGTATCGATGAATGATCCCCAGGCGCGGTTCTAGAGCCAAAATTTGGGGGGGGCTAGAAGAGCCATTATTTTTTGGGGGGCTAGAAGACCCAATATTTTGGGTAATTTCAACCCTCGATTCTGCTCTGTCTTATTAGGGGTCGAAAAACATGCACATTATATCCCACACAACGCGTTTTTATGTAATTGGCGCTTAATAACTGAAAAAATCCAGTATTTTCAGGCATTTTTTTTTTCACTTGCATTTTTTTGGGGGGCTAGACTAAATTTTTGGGGGCTACAGCCCTAATGTCCTAATGTCCTAATGTTGTGACCTATTGTTGCTCACCGATGTTGAGCCGACGTTGGCATATAAACATTGGCATACACCGAACAAACGTTAGCATAATGTTGGCCTCATGGGGAACCAACATGAAACCAACGTTGAGCCAACGTTGGAATAATGTAGGACATTCCGTTCATTTTACAGTGGGTCAACATTGGGCCAGCGATGGGCCGATGCTTACGTTGGTCTAACATTGGGCCAACGTAAGACCGATCAGCAATATTATGTTGGCCCAACGTTGGCCACCAACTTTGGACCAACGTAACCGGTTACATTTGGCCAACGTTGACCCTATGTAACCGGTGTTGTTATCTGGGGTATCCTATTTGAGTGTTTCTCCAATATTTTGGGTTATTCTAACCCTCGCTTCTGCTATGTCTTATTAGGGGTCGAAAAACATGCACATAATAGCCACCACAACGGGTTTTTATGTAATTGGCGCTTAATAACTGAAAAAATCCAGTATTTTCAAGAATTTTTTTTGTTTCACTTGCATTTTGGGGGGGGGGGGGGGGCTAGACAAAATTTTGGGGAGCTACAGCCCACCGTAGAACCGCGCATGATGATCCCTGGGTCATGGCGTTGTGTGAGTGGTTTTATGGCTTCAGACTGCCAAATGAACAAAGAAAATTTACCATTTAGGACACCACCAACGTAGGTCTAGATAGTCAGTTGGTAGAGCGTCGATGCGTTGATCAGAAGGTCGCCGGTTAAAATCCCGCTCCAGTAAATTTGTCTTTGTTCTCTTTTCAATAACAAGATTTTCTCACATTTCAGTGGATGGCAGTGGTACCCAGGAAAAGGCACTATCTTATAGACAAGTTAATTCAAAAATAGCTTACCTGCAACGGAAGCTGCGACTAACAGCACACAGCGAGCCATTATGGTGTAGGCCTAATAGACTCGGTGAGACGAAGGTACCAAACCAGACCAAACAGTGCCCTTATATGCATTCTGTCGTCCCACTCTAATCTACTGCGCATGCAGGAGTTTCCGCGTGAGCAACTTGGAAAAGAGCAATTAACTTTCGATGATAAACCTACCAGCAATTTCTCTGCCTGTTCATCAAAAGAAAATAACTTTCGGCCCCAAAAAAGAAAAAAAACGATTGCAGCAAATTGCAAACGGTAATGTAGTGTCTCCCGAGGGCGCGCCTACGAGGTTGTCCCTGCCTTGGCGAGGATGGGGGAGGGTTAAGGTGATCCCCAAAGACTCGGTGACAAACAAACACAGTACACAAGCCATAGGTGTCAAAACACCTGTGCAGTGTTCAGGAAGTTGCCGTTTCGAGTCCCGCTCCAGTAAATTATTCTTTGTTCTCTTTCAAACACAAGATTTACTCACATTTCAGTTGATGCCGGTAAAAACCAGGAAAAGGCACTGTCATATTATAGACAAATTCAATCAAAAATAGCTTACCTGCAACGATAGCTGCGACACAAGCGACGAGCAAGACTAACAGCATACAGCGAGCCATGGTTTAGGCCTAATAGACTCGGTGAGACGAAGGTACAAAACAAGACCAGACGGTGCCCTTATAATGCATTTTGCCGTCCTACTCTAATCTACTGCGCTGACAGGAGTTTCTACGTGAGCCACTTGGAAAAGAGCAATTAACTTTCGAAGATAAACCTACCAGCAATTTCTGTGCCTCATCATCAAAAGAAAATTAATTTCGGCCGAAGGAAAGGCTTGTTAAAGAGCAATTAACATTCGATAATAAACCTACCAGCAATTTCTCTGCCTGGTCATCAAAAGAAAATTACTTTCGGCCAAAAAAAAAGAAAAACAAAATCAGCAAATTTACAACGAGCCAACCTTCTATAACATTGACCAAACGTTGGTTTTATGTTGGCCTGATGAGGAACCAACATGTAACAATCATTGGGCCAACGTTGGCATAATATAGGCCATTCTATTCATTTAACAGTGGACCAACATTGGTTTGATGTTGGGCCAACGTAAGGCCGAAGCGCAAAATTATGTTGACCTAATGTTGCTCACCGATGTTGAGCCGACGTTGGCATATAAACATTGGCATACACCGAACAAACGTTGGCATAATGTTGGCCTCATGGGGAACCAGCATGAAACCACCATTGGGCCAACGTTGGCCAAAGTTGAGCCAACGTTGGAATAATGTAGGACATTCCGTTCATTTTACAGTGGGTCAACATTGGGCCAGCGATGGGCCGATGCTTACGTTGGGCTAACATTTGGCCAACGTAAAACCGATGAGCAATATTATGTTGGCCCAACGTTGGCCACCAACTTTGGACCAACGTAACCGGTTACGTTTGGCCAACGTTGACCCTATGTAACAGGTGATGTTATCTGGGGTATCCTATTTGAGTGTTTCTCCAGCTACAGTTCCCAGGTTGCAGCATTGCTGCGCGTATCGATGAATGATCCCCAGGCGCGGTTCTAGAGCCAAAATGTTGGGGGGCTACAAGAGCCATTATTTTTTGGGGGGCTAGAAGACCCAATATTTTGGGTTATTCTAACCCTCGCTTCTGCTATGTCTTATTAGGGGTCGAAAAACATGCACATAATAGCCCACACAAGGCGTTTTTATGTAATTATGTAATTTTATGTAACTGAAAAAACCCAGTATTTTCAATATTTTTTTTTTCACTTGCATTTTTTGGGGGGCTAGACAAAATTTTGGGGGCTACAGCCCCCCTAGCTCAACACGCCCCCCCCCCCCCCTCCCGTAGAACTGCGCCTGATGGTCCCTGGGATATGGCGTTGTGTGAGTGGTTTCATGGCTTCAGACTGCCAAATCAACAAAGAACATTTACCATTTAGGACACCACCAACGTAGGTCTGGATAGTCAGTTGGTAGAGCGTCGGTGTGTTGATCAGAAGGTCGCCGGTTCAAAGCCTGCTCCAGTAAATTTGTCTTTGTTCTCTTTTCAATAACAAGATTTTCTCACATTTCAGTGGATGGCAGTGGTACCCAGGAAAAGGCACTAGCTTATAGACAAGTTAAATCAAAAATAGCTTACCTGCAACGATAGCTGCGACACAAGCGACGAGCATGACTAACAGCACACAGCGAGCCATTATGGTGTAGGCCTGGTAGCCTCGGTGAGACGAAGGTACCAAACCAGACCAAACAGTGCCCTTATATGCATTCTGTCGTCCCACTCTAATCTACTGCGCATGCAGGAGTTTCCACGTGAGCCACTTGGAAAAGAGCAATTAACTTTCGATGATAAACCTACCAGCAATTTATCTGCCTGTTCATCAAAAGAATATAACTTTCGGCCCCAAAAAAGAAAAAAAAAATTGCAGCAAATTGCAAACGGTAGTGTAGTGTCTCCCGAGGGCGCGCCTACGAGGTTGTCCCTGCCTTGGCGAGGATGGGGGAGGGTTGAGGTGATCCCCAAAGACCCGGTGACAAACAAACACAGTACACAAGCCACAGGTGTCAAAACACCTGTGCAGTGTTCAGGAAGTTGCCGGTTCGAGTCCCGCTCCAGTAAATTATTCTTTGTTCTCTTTCAAACACAAGATTTACTCACATTTCAGTTGATGCCGGTAAAAACCAGGAAAAGGCACTGTCATATTATAGACAAATTCAATCAAAAATAGCTTACCTGCAACGATAGCTGCGACACAAGCGACGAGCAAGACTAACAGCATACAGCGAGCCATGGTTTAGGCCTAATAGACTCGGTGAGACGAAGGTACAAAACAAGACCAGACGGTGCCCTTATAATGCATTTTGCCGTCCTACTCTAATCTACTGCGCAGACAGGAGTTTCTACGTGAGCCACTTGGAAAAGAGCAATTAACTTTCGATGATAAACCTACCAGCAATTTCTGTGCCTCATCATCAAAAGAAAATTAATTTCGGCCGAAGGAAAGGCTTGTTAAAGAGCAATTAACATCCGATAATAAACAAACCAGCAATTTATCTGCCTGGTCATCAAAACAAAATTACTTTCGGCCAAAAAAAAGGAAGAAAAACAAAATCAGCAATTTTACAACGAGCCAACCTTCTATTACATTGACCAAACGTTAGTTTAGTGTTTGCCTGATGAGGAACCAACATGTAACAATCATTGGGCCAACGTTGGCATAATATAGGCCATTCTATTCATTTAACAGTGGACCAACATTGGTTTGATGTTGGGCCAACGTAAGGCCGAAGCGCAAAATTATGTTGACCTAATGTTGCTCACCGATGTTGAGCCGACGTTGGCATATAAACATTGGCATACACCGAACAAACGTTGGCATAATGTTGGCCTCATGGGGAACCAACATGAAACCACCATTGGGCCAACGTTTGCCAACGTTGAGCCAACGTTGGAATAATGTAGGACATTCCGTTCATTTTACAGTGGGTCAACATTGGGCCAGCGATGGGCCGATGCTTACCTTGGGCTAACATTGGGCCAACGTAAGGCCGATGAGCAATATTATGTTGGCCCAACGTTGGCCACCAACTTTGGACCAACGTAACCGGTTACGTTTGGCCAACGTTGACCCTATGTAACAGGTGATGTTATCTGGGGTATCCTATTTGAGTGTTTCTCTAGGTACAGTTCCCAGGTTGCAGCATTGCTGCGCGTATCGATGAATGATCCCCAGGTGCGGTTCTAGAGCCAACATTTTGGGGGGCTAGAAGACCCAATATTTTGGGTTCTTCTAACCCTCGCTTCTGCTATGTCTTATTAGGTGTCGAAAAACATAGCCCACACAACGCGTTTTTATGTAATTGGCGCTTAATAACTGAAAAAATCCAGAATTTTCAACAAAAAAAAATTTCACTTGCATTTGGGGTGGGGGGGCTAGACACAATTTTGGGGTGCTACAGCCCCCCCTAGCCCCCCGTAGAACCGCGCCTGATGATCCCTGGGATATGGCGTTGTGTGAGTGGTTTCATGGCTTCAGACTGCCAAAAGAACAAAGAAAATTTACCATTTAGGACACCACCAACGAAGGTCTAGATAGTCAGTTGGTAGAGCGTCGATGCGTTGATCAGAAGGTCGCCGGTTCAAATCCCGCTCCAGTAAATTTGTCTTTGTTCTCTTTTCAATAACAAGATTTTCTCACATTTCATCGGATGGCAGTGGTACCCAGGAAAAGGCACTATCTTATAGAGAAATTAAATCAAAAATAGCTTACCTGCAACGAAAGCTGCGACACAAGCGACGAGCATGACTAACAGCACACAGCGAGCCATGGTTTAGGCCTAATAGACTCGGTGAGACGAAGGTACAAAACAAGACCAGACGGTGCCCTTATAATGCATTTTGCCGTCCTACTCTAATCTACTGCGCTGACAGGAGTTTCTACATGAGCCACTTGGAAAAGAGCAATTAACTTTCGATGATAAACCTACCAGCAATTTCTGTGCCTCATCATCAAAAGAAAAATTTATTTCGGCCGAAGGAAAGGCTTGTTAAAGAGCAATTAACATTCGATAATAAACCTACCAGCAATTTCTCTGCCGGGTCATCAAAAGAAAATTACTTTTGGCCAAAAAAAAAGAAAAACAAAATCAGCAAATTTACAACGAGCCAACCTTCTATTACATTGACCAAACGTTGGTTTTATGTTGGCCTGATGAGGAACCAACATGTAACAATCATTGGGCCAACGTTGGCATAATATAGGCCATTCTATTCATTTAACGGTGGACCAACATTGGTTTGATGTTGGGCCAACGTAAGGCCGAAGCGCAAACTTATGTTGACCCAATGTTGCTCACCGATGTTGAGCCGACGTTGGCATTTCAACATTGGCCTTCACCGAACAAACGTTTGCATAATGTTGGCCTCATGCGGAACCAACATGAAACCACTATTGGGCCAACGTTGGCCAACGTCGAGCCAACATTGGCATAATGTAGGACATTCTGTTCATTTTACAGCGCGCCAGCATTGGGCCAACGATGGGCCGATGCGCGTATCGATGAATGATCCCTGGGATATGGCGTTGTGTGCGTAGTTTCATGGCTTCGGACTGCCAAATGAGTCATTCCATGTCAGACCGATGCACTTTTTTGCCTTAGATTCTTCTATTTTTTACAAAAATTAGTATGCAAGTGGGTGTCAATGAGTAATGAATGCATGCCAATTTTTAGTGGAATCCCGCCACCCGTGTGGCTGGTATCCATGTCCCTAGAATACGGACATATTCATGTTCTGACTCTACCTTTTCACAGGATTTAACCATAACTCGGTCACATTTCCCCCCAAAATATACACATTTTGTATTAAAATGACCAGAATTAGATGCTCGAAGTGACGCCATCCTCTCGTCTTACACACATATTTTATGCCTTCATAGAGAATGGTTGTAAATGATATCTTTCTAAGGCAACTAATAAATAAATGAGCAATCCGTCGATGTAATCAATAAACTGTAATACAAGGGTGATTCATGAAATGTTGAGCTGCCTTTGATATCCACCTTTTCTAAGGTGGACTGAATTAACCCTCCCTTAAATCAAAACACACGCAGTATGTATTGGTGATCGGACCACTAAAGAACTAAATGTTTTTTACCCAACTCCATAAGAAGTATGTTTAAGTGCGTATTTGTACATGTGTTACGACAATGTCTCTGTAGACGTAACCAGTGTTGCAAGGTGTATCGTGAAGGGATACAAACTTTCCAAACGATGTAGTGATACTTATCATTTTTCATTATAATATTTCTTGATTTGATTCATAATTGGACCTTTTGTAGGCTTTCCCATATAGGGTCCTGCACAAACTCTAAACATCATCTAAATCAATGAACTTGAAAATGACAATATTTTCATATTGAGTGCATTTTCTGACTTCTATACATGTATATGTCTTTAAAATGTAGCTAATACCTTAGGGAGACATCGAAAAATCTCCTCAAGTCCCCATGTCTCCCTAATGTCCACTTTTAGATGCTAACGTGTCTCCTTAATACCAAATTTTTACTATAAATAGGGTATTGTATATATATTTTAGCGTCTAAAGATGAACATTTGTACATGAAATTGCTATGCAACATTTTGTACATTACTTAAACAGTCGTCTGTTGCATACACGGAAGAGGCTCTCAGAACTTTGAAACTTACCGTTAAAGTCTTCCAACAAGTTCTCATAGGCTAGCCTTTTGGATCGTCCATCATATTGTTTTGTCCTTTTTATATCTGTTTACATAATAAAATGCAATTTAGAAAAAGTCCCTCCAGATGGTACCGACAAATCAGCCCGTGTAATAGATCAGACTGCGTGATATTCCCATCAGCCATTTCTGCGGTGTCTTCGCCCTTTTTGTGTGGCAACAAAAGAATTTAAGCCCGGTGCACGGTGTACGTCCCCTTATTTGAGGGCTTTTACGAAACTGAGGCTTAGGCTCAGGCTCCAGCTCTGACATACATATGCTGATAGTAAAGGTTGTGGTTTTTCACTGAAACTGAAACTCTGTTTTCCTTTACAAACCAGAGACTCTACTTGCGAACCAAAGCCAAAAGCTTCCATTTTGATACCAGTTATTGCAGGATGGATTCACCAAATAGAGCCTGAGACATATGCATTGGCGCCTTTTCCTACATCACGCGTTTGCGCGCCCTCTTCTGTCCGGCTAGAGGACGGACATCAAGAGTTTGTAACGGCCAATCACAATTCATGATGGCGCACTTCTGCGGTTTTGATCACAACTTCAAAACGAGGCACTTTCACGCATGCGCACATTTTAAAGTGTAAACCCGTGTATTGTGACTGTCCAACGCGTTACAAACTCTTGGCGTCGCACTGTTTGGAATGGCCCGTATTAAAGTGATAACCAAGTGAGTGTAGCAAAAGTGATCCTAAAAGACTTGGGCGTTTGGAAATGTATTGATTCACAAGGCAGGTTGTACAAGACATAATAAAAACAAAGTGGTATCCCATTCTTCATGGGATTCTTCTTCATTCTTCCATTCTTAATAGTTTAAGTTTCCGTTTATTAAACGCCATGAATTAAGAAGATGCCTGGAGAAATGCATAAGATTAATTTGACAAACTCATTTATTATTAATTTTGCATCAACTAACCACATTCATCAAAACCAGACGTGAAACGTACTTTTTTATTTGTTTTGTTTAATATTCGCTTGTGATGCAGATTATATTCATTCCAGTTGAGAATGTTTACGTTCTCTATTTCTTTCTATCTAGCATCATATCTCTTTACAACTCAATTTGATTATTCTCTTGTATTAATTCTTGATATAGCAATTGGTGAAGGGTGAAAATTACCCAAATACCTTTCAGAATAAAATATTGAAGACATTTCTTAACATTGTAAAAACAAGGACAAGAAATTTACAAGTTGATCACTTTCTGAAAGCCAATCGATATTCACATTGAGTGGAAGGTGAAAAAGATAAAACTAAATTTACAGTTTCTTAACGATACCACAATGAAACGAATTTTCAATGGTTGTAAAGACATAACCAATACATTTCAAAATTTTCAAATACAAATTCGACGCAATAATATGAAAAAGCCAAACTAATTAATATCCAAATGTGGTTGGTCGGTTTCTCAGAAAAATGAAAAAGAAATTATCTTGATCTATCTGTCAATGAAGCGTGATAATAAAAATGTATAGAGTCTAGTTATATTTGATTTATGCAAGACAATCTTACAAATTTTTACAAGTTTAAACTACGTTTAGTGCACTGACAAAAACAAATTATAAATATAAAAACATTCTCATTTTCTCGAATTTATATGCATATTCGTTAAACGAAAAATCATACTTTGGGTTTTGTCAAAAAAATACAGATCCATGGGCAAAAGTGTTTAGAAAAGCAAACACAACTCAAGTAAAATTTTAATCACAATATGTATTACATGTTACCTAAAAGAATAATTCAGTGTAACTTTATTTGCCAGAATATTCTATTACACGCTTCTGTCAGCAGACAATTTTCCAATTAATCTCATATTTTGCATTTCTATGGCAGAAATTTCAGCGATTAAAAACGATTCCAATGAGCATTTCGGCATAAAAACTGTCCAGAAGAAGGGTGTATTTCTTTTACAACAACGCTCGTACACGCTCATTAAGGGTAAACAGAGGAAACAGGAATTAGAAAGAGAAAAGTTCCACTCAAAAGGGTTTTGAAAAATGCTTTACCGTGTGGCTAGAAATAACCTCGGTAAACACTTCACTATAAATGTATTTCTTTTTGTCATGTGCCTCCTGGCTGGTACCTTGTCCCCAATGCACGAAACGAATAGCCTGCAGAAGAACCAACGAAAAACTACTCTTTTAAAGTTCGAAATCTGTATGGTTACTTATGTATTTAACTTTGAAAAAAATATGAAGACAAAAAGCAAAACGTGTACATACAGTAATGAGAAATCACTAAAATGGAACCGCCTGTCTAAATACATTAATATTCCTATCGCGCTTCAGTAGCGCCCTTCTAAAACCGTGTCTGATAATGAACAACTTTGATGAGTTTAGTCGGATTTGCTTTCGTCGACGTTAGATGGCAGCGTCTCCACAGACTTCTGCTTCATCTCGGCTGAGTGTTTCTTCTCGGTATGTTTTCTTTGCCGGCGGGCTGCCACTAAGGTCAGAAGGGTGTACAGGTAGGGATTTAGAGAGGAGTTGATGGGCAGGATGAAGACTACAATCCAGGAGTACACGTCTGGACCGATGTCCACTGCCCCGGTCTGGGACAGAATCCCCATGATGATGACCGGCATCCAGCAGGCGAAGTCAGTGCCGACTATGAGAGCCATCTTGACGGCCATCCTGATCTCCCGGTCCCGGTGGGCCGACATCCGGACCTTACTGGCCGTACGTTTGACCTTGGTGAAGATGGCGACGTAGCAGAACAAGACCACGAGGAAACAGAGCAGGTTCACGCCCAGGAACAGGATGATTGAGTAGATCCAAGCCGGCTTCTCTCCCTGGCCAACGGGGATATGTATGGTCTCATTGGTGTACCCAACGTCGATCTCATTGGTGCCGAAACTCGTCGGTTTTGTTGTCAGTGGCAGACCGATGCAGACGTCTGAGAGACCGTAGATGTCCGAATGTTCAGAGTTGACCAGGACCACGGGAGCAACGCTCACAATCAACCCAACAAACCAAACGATGGCTGCGACTACCCTGGCCGTCTTCTTCCCTATTTTGAACCGGCTGAAGGGAAACATGATGGATGCGAAGCAATCCACGCTGATCAACGTGACAAAGAAGACCGACGCCTCGCTAGATAGGACAGACAAGGCACTAGCTGCCCTACACAGTAAGCTCGACCGCCAAACACTGGCCTCCCAGGAATACCCGTCCCCATAATAGAAGTCAGCACCTGCTATGATGAACATATAACCCCCCATCATTAGATCAGACACGGCTAAGTTCAGGACAAAGAAGGCATGGGACATTTTCTCCCCGCCCACCGACCTTCCACAGAACCTCCAGGCGATGACAGCAGCGTTACCGAGGAAGGCACTGGCGCCAAGGACCCACATGGACACCCTCAGGAAGCCGTTGCGAAGAAGGCTACCGCAGAGGTTGAGCGGAGGTTGTAGCTCGATCGTATGACAAAAGTCCTCTTGAAAATCATCAATCAAGGAAATAAACTCACAGCACAGACGGTAGTCATCCACATACCTGAAATAAAAAAGAAACCGGTTTATCCTTAATCCGCAGAGCAATAAGTTGAAACGGCTCATGACTTTCAAATGCACTTCATGTAAGCCTCAGCCCAATACGTTCTTCCTTTGCACCTATACTTTTTAAAGGTTTACTATAATCAAATCTTGGAAAGGGGTAAAAGTGCTTTAAAATTATTGCTTTAAGGGTGGCTTCAATTGGTGTTTTTGCTTATATATTGATGGAATAAAGTCTTTAAAACGAAGTTGTGTGGCTGTCGTAGTTTTAGCCTCCCTCGTGATGGTGTTAAAATCATTTTATTAACTGGGAGGGTGGAACATCGTGACGTCATCTCGGGAACTCGGTAAACTGGTTCACAAGCCATCGAGTAATGCTAAGCTGGTTCCCGCGTCACTGACGGCAATCAAAATCCCGAACTAGGGGGGTGGGGCGTGCACACAAAATGCTCATGGGGTGCAGTTTATTTCGAGAAAAAAAATTACCAGATGCGGGGGAAAACAAGAAATTAACTTTAATTAAATGGGTTTTTTTTATGATTAAATTATTTCGGTAAAGTTTATTAAATATCATTGCAGCCACCCTTTAATACATAATTAATGACTACATAAATTTATATGTTTATGTAAGTGCTTACGTTTGACCAAAAAGTTACAAAATCAGTGCTCGTATGTCCCCCCCCCCCCCCCAAAAAAAAGACCCCTTGGAACCGATCCAATTGCTAGTGACGTCTCCTTCAGAACTAGCATGGTCTCCCACCACAGTATAGTGTGGTTTCGTTCCCGGTGAGAGATGTGGTGGTCGCCATGACACATGACACCTGGGGCACGCATTACATTATTCACAGTGTGAAATTAACCATGCACATCATGTGCAAGATGGCAAAGAATGGCGGCGCAAGAGGAACATCAAACATCAGAAATATATTTGCACATATTTGTGATGTTTGATACATCGTACATCACAAATTCAAAAATATTTGCGAAGTTTTGTTATGCGATGTTTGCACATGCATTATAGTGCCGTATAACGATACATCGTACGTCACAAATCTGCGCACACTTTCCTTTGGTATGCAGTTAGTGGTTGTGATTCGCCCATAATGTCATGTGTCATGGCGTCCACAAAAATGCGAAAGGACACTATACTGCGTGGCGTTCTGCATGTGACGTAAGCAAGGTTTTTCGTCGCGAAAAGAGGGGTTTCAAATTATGGGTCTAAAATACCTCCTTTTTCTACATACAATATTTTTTAGCGCAAACAATGATAGATATGTTGAGTTTTATAACAATACAGATGTATTTCAATTCATATGAGTTTTAATTACAGTAAAACCTTTAAGTTATTGTCTGGATGTAGGCCTACATCTTGCGGTATAGAGTGCGGCGGAGCGTATTTTTTTTCGTTCCTGGACAAAAGGAAGGCGGAGACAACGCAATAATGGTTGACAGTATATCGTGCTATCGGATCGGTCTACACTGTATAAGTATAGGCCCCCTATATCGTCTTCATCTCGTCATCATCCCATATGGTTCTGTGCATTTGTTTCATTACCAGAAATAAATGAAATTCAAATTATCTTACAGCGCCGACAGGTTTGACAGGGCGTATAGAGCAGATCTTTCGACGCTAATCCCATATTGTCTTGATGCCTCGCCTCTGATCAAAACCCTGAGAACAGACAAAACAGAAAAGCGTCAGTAAAATGTACAGTACAGGATTGGTAACATACCAAAACAGAAATGTTCACAGATTTACCTATAGCTTTCAGGATATGAAGATGGTGATGGTGGAAACATAGCGTAATAATCTCGGGGTAATATCAAAACCATTCTTTTGTGTTTATTAGAAAAATCGAGTCCTGTTTTCGCTAATTCTTCTGACTCAGATGTCCGATTGAGCTCAAATTTCCACAGGTTTCGTATACACGCTGGATCTGACATCGCCCGAATTAACACACCACATGAAACGTCACAGACTCATTCTAATCATTACACACAAAATAGCCAGAGGATATTTGAATGAGTTTCTTGCGTTTCTTTTCTTTTTTTTTTTTTTTTTTTTTTTTTTTTTTTTTTTTGAGGGCGCTCTTCAGGAAGTGAGCAGCCTATATTTTGCTCTGGGCAAAGCCTGTTTTAAATCCGTTTTTATCTTTTTTAGTTTTTGCCATCCTTCTTTCAATTTACATTCATAGTCTTTTTTAAATTGTACGCCACATATTGGACACATTTTGGATCTGATTTGGAGAGTTTGAACCGGTTTTTTGGAGTCTGAACTGCTACTGAAATCAATCAACAGTGTCCTGCTGCTGTGATGACGTCCCCAGCTACACATGTTCGGTACTCCGCCTCGGTACTTCGGGACATCGGTAAGCTCTTACCAGATACTGTACTCCCCTCTAGAACATGGGAACTTTTGAAAGACCTTCATATCGCCAAGCTTGTGAGACGTGGCTGTAGGGCTGGCGCAGCCAAACAACGGAAAATCCAGGTCAGGATATCACAGCGAGAGCCCATTGTTAACTTCAAGCCTCGCCATGCAGTTCTCAAGAACCTCATCAATATTGCGACACAACGATCCCCATCCCAGTATCGACTTCCATCGCTGCTACTGTGCAATCCTCGGTCTCTCAACAACAAAATTGATGAACTCAATCTCATTTTAGATGCCAACCATATAGATATAGCTGCCATCACAGAAACGTGGTTCTCTGCTGAACAGCCAAAAGACCTACTGAGTATTCCTGGATACGACCTGTTCTCACGCCCCAGAACTGACCATAGAGGAGGTGGTGTTGCCATTTATGCTAAAACAAGTTTGAACGCCGCTCCCCTAGAGAATGTTCCTGTTCCGGATGATGTAGAAGCAATCTGGGTCAATGTCCGCCCTCCTCGGCTCCCGAGATCAATTGCTAATATTGTTGTCGGTAGTGTGTACTACCCTCCACGAAGCACTATCGCCCAAACTTTACTGGAACACATTAGTTCTGCAGTGGACAGTATCCTTGCTCACCAACCAGATACTGGAATTGTCATTTTGGGTGACTTCAATCGACTGGATCTTGATCCTATACTGTCCAACTCGCTAGTGCAGGTGGTGGATCAGCCAACACGAGATGAGGCCATACTGGATAAAATCGTCACTAACCTGCCTGTCCATTACAACCCAGTAGAGATTTGTTCACCTATTGGACTCAGCGACCACAGGTGTGTTATCATGCAACCCAAGGCACCTCTTCCACGTGATAATATAAGCCATGTTCGTGTAGTAAGACCGATGAGAGACAGCGACACACGCGAATTTGGGCTATGGCTCTGTGACCATGAATGGTCTGAAGTACTGAGTATGGAAAGTGCACTCACATGCTGACAACCCAGGATCAGTTTCAACCATGCTTCTGACTGATTTCTCTAAAGCGTTTGACCACATCGATCACACTATTGCTGTGTCAAAACTGTTACAAATGGGAGTTCCCCACTCGCTCGTTTCCTGGATCAGCGACTTCCTTGATAACCGGGAGCAGTGTGTCCGATATGGCAAAGTCCTGTCCAAATGGTCCAAGATGCACGCAGGAGTACCACAGGGAACAAAGCTGGGACCAGTAATTTTCCTTGCTGTCATCAACGATGCGGGAACGAGCCACGCCAATTCCAATATACATCGCTTCTAATACGTCGATGACTTAACTGTGATAGAAACATCCAATGTTCACACCCAATCCCAACTACCTACTGCCTTGGATCAACTCCACGATTGGGCAACACAAAACAAAATGAGTCTTAACCCCAAAAAGTGTGCCGTCATGGATATTTGCTTTGCTAGGAACAAACCTGCCCCCTCGTGCTTTACTTTGGATGACGTCACAATACAGCAGTGCAACACGGTGAAATTGCTTGGCATCTTCATTCAGTCCAACCTCAAATGGGACAAATATGTCAACTATATTGTAAAGCGAGCCAACAGCCGATTGTACTTGCTCCGTAAGCTGAAATACCACTTTTTGTCAACAAGTGATCTGGTAGCAATCTACACTTCATTTGTTCGACCCACAGTAGAATATGCAACTCCTGTTTGGTCGAGTGCTATTACTAAACAGCAATGCAACTCCATCGAGCGCATCCAGAAGAGAGCGTGCAGAATAGTGCTCGGTCCAGACTACATACGATACTGTGATGCTCTACAAGTCTGCAAACTAGAGAAACTTGAGTACAGGCGAAAACAATTGAGTATTGCATTTGCAAAATCTCTTAAAAACTCAAAACTTGAAAGGCTTCTTCCAGAAACAAGGTCAATATCCGGTTACAACCTAAGGAACTCAACTCAACTCACTAAACTTAAGTGCAATACCACCAGATTTAAGAACAGTCCTATGCCACATTTAATTAACCTTTTAAATACAACTTAATAGATATACGTGTATTTTTATTTTCTTATGATTAATGTGTGTCTTTGGATAGCAATGAAACAGACATCAGCAACTTTTCTGTCATTCACTCCCAGAACTCTTGCCAAAGTTAATTGATTACATTAAACTCACTATGTATTATTCCCTTTTTAATTAATTTAATTTTTCTTACATCATTGAATTGTCTTAAAACACCACCGTTCCGTGCCTTGGCCTACTTGGAAATATACCCAGTTACATGAAACACTTTTGATAGTCCCTTTCTAGATATTTCCATTTGTTATCTAAATATGGGTCATTCTCTGACACAATAATTCTTTGTCCATATTTGTCAACAAGTTTTGATGAACACACCCTTTCTCCTTTTATTTTTGTTTTCTTTCTTTTTTTATCATTTTAATTTTTTTTTTTTTTTTTTCATTCTCGAGGTGTTTTTTAGCATGTTAAATGTCAAGTTTATTACAGTTTTTTTTGTTTATCTCATAAATGTATTATTTTCCCTAATTCAGCCTCTGGCTGCGATGGAAAAGATTTTAATAAACCATGAATAATAATAATAATAATAATAATGACCCCGTGTTGTTTTCTTTCTACAGGCACCTTTGTCTTGTCCAAGACGTTGATTATGCGCTAGTCCCTCCAAACAATTACCCGACCCACGTCAACAAAGTGGACCATTCCACCAGCCTAAGAAAAATCAACGTGTGTGGCGTAGACGTTATTTCGGGTCGTTTGTTGTGTTGACACGTCCACGTATGTGCGATCTGTTGGCCAGGTACAACTACGTAATGCCGTCTTGAACAAGACTACAGGCACCATTATATCAAAAAGAAGTCCCTTTTTAGAACATGTTGCCAAACATAGGATAATCAAAGTACATAAATATTGCTACACGTTTTTTTCCAAACATTGAAATACATCTCCCAACTTACATTGTTGTAAGCTCTCCGAGACCATCGAAGGAGAAATCTTGTATCTCTTGGATGGAAATATTCATTGCATACCTACAACAATACAGAGACAAAGTAAAGTTATGATAAAATGAGGGTAATTGCATGTACAGACCAACACATAACCAAATACAAATACTAAAACCGCAAGATAATGGACAGAAAAGTATATCATGTGATTAATAATAATTACTCCGCGGAGTTTGTACGGAAAGAAACTAAAACCTGAAAACAACGCAAAACAAAATTAATTCTCACTAACAAAGTAGCATAATACATTGAAGGTCCTTTGAATGGACATGGGCAATGTAACAGGGGCGTGGGGCGCAAGAACCCATTTATTCCAGTAAAAAATAATAATATAAGAGGAAACACAATATAAAAAGAGGGATAAAGACTAGAAAAAAGGAAAGAAACAGAGGGGAGACAAAATTACCTAGCTTTAATCATCCCGAAATTCATCCCTTCCTATTGAATTGGCGCATGTTATTCCCAAGCCCCCCCCCCCCCCCCCACCTCCATTTTGGAAAAACCTTTATCTGTTCCTGTGTAATGATATAATACACAATGCATAAGGTGTTCTTACAATGTCCGTAAATTCGAAAGCCCGAAGAACATGTCGGTTTCAAATGTTGTTATCATGTTGTTCGAAATATCTCTGAAATACAAAAAAAAAAAAAATTCTGAATTATGTACCGTACGTACCTTTTTCACGAATTTTCAAATGTAACACAACATTTTGTTGCATAACTCGCGCAACATTTTCTGCCTTTGTTTGCACAGGTCATGCCCGTTTCACGAAACTTACGCAACATTTGTATGTTGCGTAAGTTACGGGTTTTGGCTTGCATACTGATTCTATTTACCAAGGCTTTGAAGCTTGGGGAAAGTTTGGTACTCAAGCAGTCTCCATTTTGGTTTAATTCATACTCAACAAATAAAAGCAGGTAAGCAAAAAATCAACAATTATTTTAATAAACAACCAAATAAAGCAAACTTACAGGTATTCAAGACTGTCTAGTCCATTAAATGTCGAGGAAGCCAGACGATCTATACCATTGTTACGTAGAGCTCTGCGCACACAAAGTAAAATGATATCTAGATCTGTACATGGTTAGCTCATTTAATTATGAGGAATATTTCAAGGATGAATTTTTAAATCTACTTTGTACAGTGGAATTTCACGTTTTGCAGTGATTTTAATATTTTATCTGTTTGAATAATTCCGGGTTTTCACTATTTAATTTCTTGTGACTCAGATGTCCAATTGAGCTCATATTCGTACAAGTTTATCATTGCATGTACATGCTGGATCAGACAAAGTGTGAGTGCAGCTATATGACACATTAAACAATCATGTACTATACCTTTTTCTTCCCAGATATTGGGCAGGTTTTGCCTAGATATTGGCTTACATGTTTTACCAAAATGTTGATGATCATTATTATAACAATAACCGAGGATGGGACCTTAAAGAGACTTTCCCATATGGTCGTGCATAAACTTTACTTACCTATTTCTAAAAATTGACATATGTTCATATTGAGAGCATTTTCTGTCTTCTTTTAAAATGTGGACAGTAACAATATGTCTTTAAAAGGTAGCTGGTACCTTAGGGAGACATCGAAAAGTCTTCCTAAATTCCGATGTCTCCCTAATGTCCACTTTTAATAGATAGTAACGTGTCTCCCTAATACCCCATTTATAACTATATATAAAATGACTTATTATCTTTTGTTGTATTCTTAGATTTGTGTAAGTCATCAAAGGAAAAGTCCTGTATTGGACGAATAGAATATAAAATTAATGAATAAATGATTTACTGCACATTGCAGGAACTTACAAGCGTTTCAAAAATATGAATCTCTTGAACATGCCAACCTCCAGGGTTCCCACATTTGCATCAGAAAGCGTACTGTAAAAAAGGAAGGAGAAATGTCCGACTCATTGCCAACAAAAGAGGGCGCATAACGATATCTTTCCACAATGGGAGACTTTTGAAAACCGGTCTTCAAGACAACAGCCCACGCGTACGCAATTGTGAGCATGCGCGGGTTGTTTTGCGCCTGCGCTGTTGTGCGTGCTCCTGCGCTGTTGACTTGAAGACCCGTTTCCAAAAGTCTTCCATTGTCCAAGAAGAGTGTTTCGGGAATACATTCTTGTAGGTGAGGAAATATGGATTAATCTATCTTAGTTTACTCTCTTTGTATGCGAATTACATTACATTTTCGAGGATTCCATTGTTTTACCTGTACTTAAAGATTTCTTCCGATAAATAGGTCACATAATAACAATTCTTTTATGCGAAAAGAAACCAGTCAGTCATAGTTCGACTTCATACCGAACATCAGTCAGTTTTATTGCAAATTTGATAAAATAAATATTGATATGCATTTTGTGAAAAATGTTAAGGTTGCTTACAACATTACTCTCAAAAGAGTTTTTGGATATGTTGGTCTCTATGAATATATGCTAGTTCGCCATGAAAAATTGTTAATTCCCTCAGGTTTACTTACATAATTTCTGCTCTGGTCACTAGATTATCCACCGTTGACTGGTTCCACCCATGTGCGCAGTGTATTTGGTTATTAGGAATGAAGCAATTGCAATCTACAGGGCACCTGTTAGCTACGGACAGAAATGTTCACAGCGTAAGTTGCTATGGATATATATTATCAAGCTTTAAGAAAATCTGGCAAAACATTAAAAAGCACCAGAAATGCAAGGCATGATGTTCAAGGTAGTAGTCTGCTTTAGTAGGATACGGAAACAGAAATCTTCACAGATTCACCTATAACTTACAAGGTATAAAGATTATGATGATAGAACCATACCGTTAAAAAATTTCCTGTCTGAAAAGCTGTATTTATCCAGAAAAATCAATGACCAAAAACAAATTTCATCTTTTAAAGAATATATTTTTTTAAATACTGCGGGCTTTTTTCACTGTTTTTCTCAAAAGGTAGGCACAGTACAGGACTGAAAATTTCACAGATGACCGTTACTGTATCTTCTTTGATACTTTTGCCAATGAATTTGTATTACATTGACAAGAAGCGAAGTATGATATCACCTTTAACCTTTGCGCCATTTGGGTTATGATATAGCGCCCCGTGAGGTCATGTATATGGCCCACTGGGTCAGAAACACGATGAAGCATACCACATTCCTCTATGTACTCGTCTTGTCCATTTTTGCAGTCTGATTTCCCGTCACACACCAATTGCCAGAGTATGCATTCATTTGAGCCGTTGCAATGAAAGAACCCAGGACACTTGGTGATATCTAAGAATGGATGCAACATGGACAGAAAATCCTGGTCATTATTAATCGAAGTATTTGTGCCTGGCTCTGCGAAAATGAGTCATATGTCACTCAGAATGTTACACGTTATGGCTAATGAAACATGGGAAGAGTTTGTAGAATTATAGGATCATTCTGTGTTTTAGAATTGGTATACATCTAGAATGTAGAATGCTACAGGCCTTAAAACATAGACCATATTAAACCTCATGAGGCATTCTTTCTCAAATTGTTGACATATGCCTCATGTTTACAGAGCCGGTCACACTTACTAAAGACTAGAAAGTTTGTTCACATGAAAAAAACAACATTTGGCTATCATGCGTACGCACAATAGGTGCCATTTTGTTCAGGTCACATTATCACACTAAGTCAAGTGACTTAGAGCCTACTCCTGATTGGTAGATTTGGGCAAAATGTCGGCGAAATAAATGCATTTCCATTCTTTCGTCAACATCTTTCGGCGACATGTTGCCCAACTCGTTTTGCTCTGTGCACACTGCCAACACTTTCAGCAACAACCTACCTGGGCAACATGTTGCCGAAAGTGTCGCCGAACATGTTGACGGTGTGTGTACAATCGCTGTGTCTCAAATTGATTTTTGTCTTCGTTCGTTCGCCACTCAGAAGTCATGAAATCACTTGAGAACCGCACGGCTATATACAGGGTGACCCCCCCCCAAAAAAAAAAAAAAACGCAACGCTTGTGTCGAGAAGTATTATATGAACATTAAACTGTTGACCACTTCAAGATTCAGATATGTGATACAAATATGTCTGGGCTATCACCATGTAGAATTTAAGCAAAATTTGATGAAAAATTGAGTGAAAAAAACTAAGACTGAATTACCCAACCTCAAAACCCGACTATCATCTTTCTTGCATACACATTATGTGTTTATTGACCACTATGCGTGTTATCCTTGCAAATTTGTTTTTAAGGAGTACCCTATCAATTGGTCATATTTTCGTTAATTTCAGCCCAAATTTGCTTAAATTCTACATGGTGCTAGCCAAGACATGGTTGCATCACATATCTGAATCTTGAAGTGATAAACAGTTTAATTTTAACATAATGAGTCCCGACACAGTGTTGCGGTTTTTTTTCTGGGACACCCTGTATATGCACGCTTTCCACTTATTTCTTATGAGAAGATTTGCTGGTTGTATAGGGAAAGTTAAGAGTGATAGTCTTTGATAAATACATGGTGTAAGACAGAGACGAGAAGTAACGTACTGCAAGCTTCCTCATCCTTAAGTGTCTGACAGTCGATGAAGCCGTTACATCGGGCATCAGAGGTGACACATGACCCGTCCCCACAGTTAAACAATCCTTCCTCGTGACATTCTTATTTGATAAGAAGGAAACAATGAGTAGATAGTAAAAGACGATGGAATCACAACTAAAACTGCCACGAAATAATTGAAATCAATAGTTAACAAAATGCAATGATTGGGACTTTACCCGAGGAAAGCAGGTTCGATTCCAAATTTGTTTAAAGGTACAGAACAGGATTGGCGAAATACCCAAACAGAAATGAACATATATTTACGTATAACGTTCAGGGTATGAAGATGGTGCTGGTAGAAACATACCGTTAAAATAGTTATTTTCATCACAAATGGTGTATTTGTCCAGAAATTGGGTAAACAAAGACCGAAAACAGTTTTAATCTCGGGGTAAGATCAAATCCATTCCTTATGTTTTATAAGCAAGAAAATGAGTCTGGTTTTAGCTAATTTCTCGGGACTCAGATGTCCGTTTGAGCTCAAATTATCACAGGCTTTAAATTAAAGTAAAAAAACATTGATAGTAAGAGACGATTGAATCACAAAGGATCCTGACAATATTAATTGGAATCAATACGTGAAACGAAAATTGATTAAGATTTCAACCTGACATGCCTGAGAGATGGAGGTTCGAATCCCATTCATGTTGCTGTGCAGTTATTGGTAAGTATTAAAAGAGGTTTAACATCGATATGATTACCTTATAAGCCTTTCAAAACTCAGGGTTTGCAGAAATAAGGTGATAGCTCTCCATGAAATCAGTTGATTTGTGCACACCGTATTAGGTTCAATGACAAATGCCCGAGGTAAATTGTCTTTGCAAATGCTTACAAGGGAAATTTCAACACATGAAAACAGGATGTGTATGCCTACTCTTGAGCCGAGCAAATGATAATTGTGATTCTTGTTATGAAACAAAATGTTATTAATATTTTTTATTTAAAGGGACAGTACAGGATTGGATTATATCAAAATAAAAATGTTAAAAGATTTACGTAAAACGAGCTGATCTGTGACCTTTACCAATCATGTATATTACCTTTAAGTTGCATTATCATTAGAATATCGTTTTGCCTTTTCAACAATAAACTGTCATTTTATATTTGATGGATATGTGGCCAAAGTATCGGGAGAATGAAAGCGTTTTCCTATCTTTCTTCATCAAATAAGCAATTTGAAGTGACAATGTTATATATTGTGCACCGTTTGGTCTTCCTGAAGTCTAGCAGGGCATTTGTAATAGTAACTTACCTGTTTCTAATTCTATAGTTGTATTGAAGAGTAAATGAAACCCCTTGTCGGTAATGCCATTGTCCGAGTGGAACTCGATCAACACAGATGATGAGTTGAAGGCGATGGAGTATATCTTGGTGGTCCCGGACAGTTGGAACGTGGTGACTGGTTGTCCATCTTGCTCAGAAGTGCTCCCCATTGGCCCAATGCGAAGCTTGTCATAATCCCTCTCAGTGTTAAATTCCAAAATCACCAACTGTATGTTCAGTGACTGTATGGTGTGGATTTCCCACGTGCAGTCGATGTTTTTGGGATAGTTTTCAGGGTAATTGGGGGAGTACAGTTGAAGATCTGATAACGTGTTGTACATTCGAGGTCCACACTCATCTATGTTAAGGCACAAAAAAACAAAAACAAATAGGTATTCATGTTTCACCAAAGGAATCGCTTATGTTGCAATTGAGTTCTCGTATACATTAGCGCAGGTTAGGCATATATTGTGTACGTCCGATCACAACATAAGACAAACTAACCCCCGTTTCAGACAGGTGTGCCAGCTTCGCGCAGAACTAAATACAAAGCGACCCTAGGTCGACCCAATTCAGATTTTGGTTTCAGACAGGCGAATTGATACCTTGGAGTAGCCCTACAACTAGGCCTACAAACAGGCGACCAATGCAGCTATAGCAACAACTCTGTAGAAAACTGCTGGGGCGTTCCTATCCCACGTAGGGCTTCAAAGCGTCCTAAGATTGATAGTATTAGTTACGAAGAGTTTGGTGAAATCGACCCCGTATCTCTGTTGGTAATGAAAACGGTGAAAGCTGTGCCAAAGTCAATAAACTGTTTTCATTCATTTTTATTTGGGTGTCGTCTGAGAATAATTATTCTGAAAGAAAAAAGATACTTAAAGGTACAATACATGATTGGTAAATGTCACAGGACAGCACTCATACTTTGTCTGATCAAACATGTACATGAAATAATAAACCTGTGAAAATTTGTGCTCAATCGGACATCTGAGTCACGAGAAAATAGCGAAAACCCGACTCGATTTTCCTTATAAAACATGAAGAATAGTTTACTCTATGTTTGTTCCAAAAATCGTTCAGACGAACGATCTTTGGAAAAGAAACTAATGGTGACTGTGTGCACTGTTTAAGAACTGTTGAGTCCATTTTCTGTCTCAATCTCAATAATTGTTTTGGAAGGCCTTGTAAATCCTATATGCTCCCTTTAATAAAAAAAATGGCCTTAAATGACTACCGACTCTTTAGACATATACAGGGAGTGACTTACAACAATCAGTCTCATCTTTAAGTGTCTGACAGTCGATGAAGCCGTTACATCGGGCATCAGAGGTGACACAGGAACCGTCCCCACAGTTAAACAATCCTCCCTGGTTACATTCTTAATTAATAAGAATGACAAATACATTAATTAAATAAGACGATTGAATTACAAATGAAACTGACATGATTCATTGAAATCAAAAGGTGACCAAAAATAATAGATGAGGATTTCAAGCTAAGGGCCATAGGGTAAAATTCTTCTTTTTTTCAATATCGGATATTTAATGGTAGTATAGGTAGCATACCGAAACAGAGGTTTTCACAGATTTACTTATAACTTACAGTGTATAAAGATGGTGATGGTAGAAACATACCGTTAATTTGTTTTGCTGCCTGAAAGGCTGTATTTATCCAGAAAAGAGTAATACCAGTGACCAAAAACAATAAAGATTTTTTGAAGAAAAAAAAAAGTGCAAAGATTAAGAACAAATACTGTGGCCGTTTTCACTGTATTCCAAAAAGAAAGAAAGAAAGAAAGAAAGAAAGAAAGAAAGAAAGAAAGAAAGAAAGAAAGAAAGAAAGAAAGAAAGAAAGAAAGAAAGAAGAAAGAAAGAAAGAAAGAAAGAAAGAAAGAAAGAAAGAAAGAAAGAAAGAAAGAAAGAAAGAAAGAAAGAAAGAAAGACAGAAAGAAAGAAAGAAAGAAAGAAAGAAAGAAAGAAAGAAAGAAAGAAAGAAAGAAAGAAAGAAAGAAAGAAAGAAAGAAAGAAAGAAAGAAAGAAAGAAAGAAAGAAAGAAAGAAAGAAAGAAAGAAAGAAAGAAAGAAAGAAAGAAAGAAAGAAAGAAAGAAAGAAAGAAAGAAAGAAAGAAAGAAAGAAAGAAAGAAAGAAAGAAAGAAAGAAAGAAAGAAAGAAAGAAAGAAAGAAAGAAAGAAAGAAAGAAAGAAAGAAAGAAAGAAAGAAAGAAAGAAAGAAAGAAAGAAAGAAAGAAAGAAAGAAAGAAAGAAAGAAAGAAAGAAAGAAAGAAAGAAAGAAAGAAAGAAAGAAAGAAAAGAAAGAAAGAAAGAAAGAAAGAAAGAAAGAAAGAAAGAAAGAAAGGGCACCATATGAAACTGAAAATTTCACAGATAACAGTATAACTTCATATAGGGAGACTTTTGTAGAGGGCTGTCGATAGAGGGCAGCAAACTACCAGGCTCCTTAAAAAATGTTTACACGCTGTAAGTACGGCGGTTGTCCAAAAACTCACCGGAAGACGCAGGAAAATACTGTGAACATCAAAATCAGGCCATTTACAATTAATTTTTACATTCACAACAGCTGTCCACCAAGATTTCAATGCCCGAAAACACAAAGTTAGGTGAAATTCTGAAGTTTGGCGAGGAATAATGTGATAGGCTTCGCTTGCAAAGTAAAAACTCTGTGCACAAAACTGAATGTTGTTTGCCGTCGGCCATCGTGATCATTTGTAATTCGCCCTTTTAGTGGCCAATCTCCACCGCAACTTCCGCATTTGTTTGTTCTTGGGGAACTCATGTCCTCCCTTGTCACCACAACCGGACACTGCACAGTATTTACCAGGCATTTTCATTGCGATTATTTACGCCTGTCGTGTTTACGATGAACATTCGTGCACAAAAGCAATGAAAACAAAATCAAGACACTTTTCCCGAGCCTGGTGAAGCGCGCCCTCTTGTGATTAACAATGGTTAGTCAAAAGTCTCCCATTCAAAGAGGATACATACAACAAATCTTGCTTTATTTGGTAGAATTACTTAAAAAGAGAAAAAAAATTGAAAGAGAGTGTTTTTTGATGATTTTTCTCTCAGTCCGCAAGCTCCCCCAATTTCAGATTCTTTTTTTTTATTCTTTTAAATGAAAGGCTCCCATATCTGAAATTTTGATAGTCTGGTTCCCAAACCCAAGAAGCTCCCGAGTATCGTCTGTCAAATCTAGGATTCCGTATCCACGGACGTCATATAAAAAAACGGACTCGCAATACCCCATATAAATCCGTCTGCCAAAAATAGTTATTGCATTGTATCTGGCACGTTAAGATAGCCGCTTGTGGTTTCAGTCGATGCAAAAGCGTTGCAAGTCCAGCAGCCGATTTCACGAAACATTACGCAGTTGCGTAAGTCCACTTACGCCATAAAATTTGTGGCAGCCGATCATGTTTTTTATTTTTTTTTTACCGTAGCCGATACCTGAGCTGAGAATTTCAATCAGAGTCGCCAGGGAATATTTGGGCAGGGAAGCAGACTAAATTTTGGGGAGCTTGCGGGTTGAGCATATTGAAAGAACATGTTTCTCGGTCGTCCAGCACTGCATCTTTCATAGCACTTACCTGTGTCTTCCCCTGCTAAAGTAGTATTGAACGATAAATGAAACCTTTTATCGGGTTCCCATTCGTACGAGTAGAGGAAGATAAACACAGATGATGAGTTGAAGTCGATGGAGTATATCTTGGTGGTCCCGGAGAATTGAAACGTGGTACTTGGCTGTCCGTATCCCTGATAAGCGCTCCCGATAGGCCCAATGCGAAATGTGTCATGACCCCACTCTGTTGTAAAATCCACCACGACTACTTTTATGGTCATTGACTGTATGGTGTGGATTTCCCACGTACACTCAACGAGTCTTGGATGGTAATTGGGGTAACCAGGAGAGTAAAATTGGACATCTGAAGTCGTGTTGATTACGCGTTGTCCACAAATATCTATCATTGCACATGCGGGAAAAATCAAACATACATTAATTTTCATTATTTTTTTCTTATTTCATAGAGCTGCTTATAAGCTCACAATTCGCTTAAGCATGAAAAGTCTTCCTTGATCAAACAGGATTACCGACAAAATTTCCATGTGATGTTTACTGCTTTTGACATTTATTGGGAAATTGTTTGCCGAGCATAATAACATTCACGAGGCGTTTTGGTGGGGAAACACATTTTATTCACAAAGGTTGTCGGTGCCTATGCAGCGCTATGAAGCAAGGGAAAGGGCAATGCCGTTTATAATTGTCACTATACCTCAATACACTTCCACATTATTAGGTGCACATTATTCAGTGCGTCCGTGGAAAACATTTTGAACAACCGAAATCCGTTGGAGCTCGTGGTTATGGTCCTTACCAGGCACTTTCACACACACCAAAAAGTGAGACTTTTTGGGTCGCGCTCTAAATCGCGGCCCACACAGGCAAAAAAGCGCGACCTAAATCGCACCGGTACGATTTCTATCAAACTGCACATACACAGTGAAGCGTGAAGTTGGCATGCATCCTGTGCTAAACTCGCGGGCCCGCCTTGCATGATGGGATATACAAAACCGGTATTTTTTGGTGCACTGTTCACACAGCGAATAATCGCGACTATTTGCAAAAAGACGCACTATTGTATTTGTACGATTCAAATCGCGACCCAAATATATAGTCGCGCTTTCTTTTTTTGGTGTGTGAGAACGTGCCTGTTACGATAATACCAAAAAATTCATTGATCCTTCTGCGAATAGCTTGTTGTTACATTGTTGACCTTTTCCAAAAACCAAGGAAATGGAACGGAAGCCCGTTAGTGCCAGGGGTTAATATTTTTTGACATTGGAGTGAATGATTTTTCGCGATTGCGTGAGAATGTTTTTTGCACATGGTGTGTGAATGCTTTTTTCGCGATTGCGTGAGAATGTTTTTTGCCAATGGGGGTGAATGGTTTTTTTTCGCGATTGTGTAAGAATGTTTTTTGCACATGGGGTGAATGTTTTTTTCGCTATTGCGTGAGAATGTTTTTTGCACATAGGGGTTAATGTTTTTTCGCGATTGCGTGAGAATGTTTTTTGCACATAGGGTGTGAATGTTTTTTTTTTCGCAATTGCGTAAGAATGTTTTTTGCACATGGTGTGTGAATGGGTTTTTTCGCGATTGGGTGAGAATATTTTGTGCACATGCGGTGTGAATGTTTGGTTTTTTTTTTAGCAGTTATCTGGCGGCCGCCACATAATTAACAACAAGCATCCAATCAGCAAGACAGCGGTAAACATGTATAGTATGCCTGTTTAGTGGCAGTCAGTATTATGGGATGCTTTTGTTGTTGTTTGGGACCTTTTTTTGGCAACATGTTTATGAATTCAATGCCCCGAAGTGAAAACAAGATGAGTTGTGGGTTCTTTAAGTAAATGACTATAATAGTAAGATGCTATTGCGTTAAAACAATTAAAAGATAAAATTAAATAAAAAGATCGAATATGAAAATCCGATTTAAAATTGTAAAAATCCGAGTTTTGGTGTGGTTTTTTTTTTACTGATTTAAATTATGATTTTGTATCAACCTAGAATGTATTCTCAATTTAAGGGAGCTAGCCTCATTTGTGAATACAATAGCTGCCGTAAGATGGTGATCCATGGCTAATGATTATTTTGGAGCGTCGAGAAAAGACTTCTGAACAACTGATAGAGTGTTCCGTAACCTAACATTAGTATCAGACTATCAGTACGTCCGAAAGATATCTACTACACAAAATATTCACACCCCATGTGCAAAAAACATTCTCACACAATCGCGAAAAAAAACATTCACCCCCCCCCCCCCCATGTGCAAAAAACATTCTCACGCAATCGCTAAAAAAAAACATTCACCCCCATGTGCAAAAAACATTCTCACGCAATCGCGAAAAAAACATTCAAACCCATGTGCAAAAAAAAACATTCTCACGCAATCGCGAAAAAACATTCACCCCCATGTGCAAAAAACATTCTCACGCAATCGCGAAAAAAGCATTTTCACCGAGTTCCAATTATGTGGCGGCCGCCAGATAAATATTCACCCCTGGCACTAACGGGCTACCGTAAAATGGCAATTTGTCAGACCTTAAAAACGCGTTGTGGTTGGTCAATTTGTCAATGGGCGTGGCCTACTGGATCGGTGTATTGTCAAACATCTGTTAATAGAAGTTTCGGGTTTTTTCTGGGACTCCCTGTGTAACACGTGTGGGGTAGCGCCCTCAAATCCAAGAGCAGAGTACTGGGTCGAGTCCGATTACATTGTTGATGGGTCTAAGTCCAAGGATTGAGACTTGGATTAAGAGGACATTCAAGGCTGAGTCAGAGTACCAAAGTTTCAGTCCATGTATGAGTACAGTGCACAGTATATACCAATGCACAGTGTCAAGAACCCACTTAGGTCCACAAAGATCATTTTGTCCATTTGGACGTTTTGCCACTCCTCTCAGAAATTCTTGTTTTACAAGCAAATGACACTGTGCTGCTTACTCAATTTGATACTAGAATCCAGCTGATCTGCATGCATTGTTCTACGTTGCATTTTCATTGTTCATGCCATTGTATAACTTATCGAAAATCGCCAACATTATCCACCGCAAAATTCTAACGAAAATGCAATTCACACTAATTGGTCTCCCGAAATGTGAGTGCGTGTGATACGAGTACGGGACAAGTTCAGTTATTTTCGCGTACTTTTAATGGAACACTTTGGAGAGGGGCTGTCGATAGAGGGCAGCAAATTACCGTTCTTCTTAAAAAATTGTGCACGCTTTAAGTACAGCGATTGTCCAAAAACTCTCCAAAAGAACCAGGAAAATGTTGTTAACATAACATTAAATTCAGGACATTTACAATTAACTTTTACCTTCTCATTGCCGCCCAACCAAATTGTAATGCCAGAAAAAGTGAGGTGAAATTCTTATGTTTGGCGAGGAATAATGTGCTCAGGTCTTGCTTGAGAAAGTAAAAGTTTTGTGCACAAAATAATATGATGTTTCACATCAGCCTCCATGATCGTTTGTATCTCGCCCTTTTGATGGCCAATCTCCACAGATTCTGCATTTTTTTGTTCTTGGGGAACTCATGTCCCCTCTGCCACCATAACAGGACACTGCACAGTATGTACAAGACATTTTTTATGTGCTTATTTTACACCGGTTGTGTTTACGACGAATATTCGTGCACAAAACAACCCGACACACGTTTCCCGATATCGGTGAATGGCGCCCTCTTGAGGTTAACAATTGTCACTCAAAATTCTCCCATTTGGGGGTCGAGTAACTGCATGTACACGAATTGTACTCGAGAGCAAGTACTCCTACAATTGTATTAAGTGTTAACTGAATGATGTAAAAAAGACATACCGCAATCTTGTTCATCCTTAGCTGTCTGACAATCGTCGTAGTGGTCACACTCGTAATCAGAATTGATACAGGAACCGTCCTCACAGTCGAACAATCCCTCCTGGGCACATTCTTATATAATTCCAAGAAACACAAAATCTATGTTTAATTACGCATCACAAAATCGCAAAGGAAACTGCCTGGTTTTAATGTTGTATCATACTTTGGTAAGACACCAAAACAGGAATGTTCACAGATTTACGTATAACTTATAGGTGATGAATATGGTGGTGGTAGAAACATACCATTAACATTTTTCCGTCTGAAATGGTGTATTTATCCAGAAACAACCAAAAATGTTTTTGATCTTTTAAAAGATCATAATTAAAAGAGAAAAGAATTAAGAAATACTGTGGCTGTTTTTCACTGTTTTCTCAACAAGTGTGCACCGTATGGGACTGCCCATGAATCTGTATTTCTTTTATAAAAACCAATGTATGATACTACCTTAAACCAAGGTGGTCGAAAGATGAACACAACATTACTATTTTAAGTTTTGCACAAGAATTATAAATGTAATATCGTGACGTAAGAAATAGGGAGCCTTTTGTTAAATTGAAAAGGCTCGCATATCTGACGTCACAAAATCGCACAAATTTGTCTGTTGTCCCCATTGACGAAATTCAGAGAATTTGAATTTTTGGGGGAGCTGGCGTGCTGAGAGAAAAATCATTAAAAAAGACTCTCTTTCAAAGACAGTCTTTCAAATAAAGCGAGGCTTGTTGAGTGTGAACATCCTCTTCACACATGTATCATACTTTGGTTTTTCTCAAAGGAATGCAGATTCATTGGCAAACATTTCAAGGATGATAAACAGCCACCGTTAAAACCTATCAGTCCCAAATGGTGCCCACTTTTTGAGAATACAGTTAAAAGTTGTATCATACATGTTGTAAAGACCAAATTTATGCAAAAGTAAATGCATATGTATGCATTCCTTACTTGTATGCTTGAGTGCACACCACAGTGTGGCTGTGCTATTGTTGTAGTGGGCACTTGCCCTGTTGAGTTCATACAGTGAACATCAGCCACTGTACATGTACACTGTACATGCATGCACAGTAAATGACTACTGCATAGTGAGTTCATATAGTGAACACCTTAAGACTTTATGAGTTCTTGTAGTGAACATCTTATGACCATAGTGAGTTCTTGTAGTGAACAACCTGTCTATAGTGGCCAGTCAGCCAATTTATGCTGCTACCTTTGGTAAGTGAACCAAACCTTTGAGTTTCATACTATTTCTGATACTTTATTTGGACACATTTACAGAGTATATTGCAGTTTGTTTGAAGTTAATTCCAAATTGATTATTCCAAGCATTAGTTTTAAGCAACCACTTAGTATTGTTCATTTTGTTATTCTTTACAGCTAATCGGTTCAATCGGTTCAATCGGTTCATCGTATCGACATACGGATGTACTATTTCAGTGCTGATATTAAAATGTGATAGATATGAACTGTATTAGTCTCAGCTGTCCCACTGTGCCACTATATCATTAGCAAAGAGACAGTTCGTGAAACTACAGAGATTGGTAATGGCGTCGACACCAGAAAGAAAGAGAAAACCGACGCAGAAAGGTGCCATGTATACCATGGAATTGAAGTACAAATCTCTGGGAATTGCTTGGAGAGCTGTGAAGTCTAAGTCCGATGTCTTGCGAAATGAGCTTGAACAAACCACATCCCTAGAAGACATGAAAGCTACATATAAGCAGTGGATGAACATGTTTGAGGAATTCATGAAGCGCTATGATGATTATCGCCAGCTGCTGGATGAGAATGAACTACTACGCTTCCAGAGTGACTGGTTCATTGACAAGGAGATCTGGCTTTTGAATCTAAAGCAACAAATCCAAGACTGGATGGTCCATCACGAGGCTCCAACCCCATCAAAATCTTCCAAATCATCTAAACGCTCCAAAGCATCTCAGTTGCGTATTGAAGAGGAACAACGGAGGGTGGAGCTTATTGCACGTCAAAGGGCCTTGAAAGAGAAGCAAGCTCTCGAGATTGAAAGAATGAAGCTGAATCAAAGAGAAGAAGAAATCATGATCAAGACTGAAGTCGCCGTGTCCGAGGCAAAATGTAAGGTGTTAGAGAAAATGGAACGAGCCAGCTGTAGTAGAAGAAGCAGTGAAGTTGCAGCAGTCTCACAAGACAGATCTGACACCAGTAAACCTGTAGTGGATGTTGAACGTGACTCTTCCAGTAATGCAAATGAAGAAGTTGAAGTTTCGATCAAGGCCTCCGAGACTGGTGTTCATTGGATGGATTCCTTTGAAGAGTTCTTGGACCACTACAATGCTGAAGTTCCACAGTACGTGCCCAAATCAACCGGTAATCTGCAACCATCTCAATCAGTGAGTACTCCTCATAATTATTTGAGTAACAATGAAGTGAGACACGATGCCATAGAGTCTACACAGCGTGGCCAGCCACAGATGAAGAGCAAATTTCCGGACAAGACAGACGGCCTAGATGGACGATCAGTTAATGAGATGATCAAGCATTTACAGCGTCCAAAGTTGGAGATGGATAAATTCAGCGGTGAACCAATAGAGTTTAAACGCTTCATGAGGATGTTCAACGCTAGGGTCGCAAAGCTATGTGACACCGATGATGAGCGACTGTACTATTTAGAGCATTTGACCACTGGAGAGGCCCACAAGATAGTGTCAGGATACAGTTATTTAGACGGCACTACTGGATATGCAGCGGCCATAAGGGAACTGGTTGATCGATATGGCAATCCCGAGGTGATAGCCAATGCGTTCATCAAGAAAGCTGCTACTTGGCCTCCAATAAAAGCAGACAATCCTAAGGCTCTGGATGCTTTCGCTATATTTCTCAATGAGTGTGAGAGCGCCGTCAAATGTGTTGGTAGTTTGCAGTACTTGGAGCATAGTGAGAACATCAAAACGATGGTGATGAAGCTTCCATACTATTGTCATGACAGATGGAGGTCCCGTGTGCAACAGCATAGGATCAGAGGAGAAATGGTTAGATTTCACCATTTAGTAGAATTCGTCAGATTTGAGTCAAAGAAGGTGAACGACCCTGTGTATGGCAGAGATGCTCTTGCTACGGCCCCTACAAGTCCTTGGAAGAAGACTACCAGTGTGGGTTCAACAAAGCCTAAAATCTCCATGGCAACCAGTGAAACCAAAGAAGTTAAGACGGCCAACGAAACTAACAGAGCATGTTGGTTTTGCAATGGCTCACACTTCCTGATTGGATGTCCCAAGTTGAAAGAACGTCCGCTGAACGAGCGCATAGAGTTTCTGAAGAAAAGACGTCTATGTTTTGGCTGCCTCAAGATTGGACACATGAAGAATGCATGCAACATGAAGGCAAGATGTAATGCTTGCAATGGACGACATCCAACTCTTCTTCATGTAAACCGTGACGAGCCAGATGTGAAAGAAAAGGAGACTGGTGTGGTGAGTGGAAATACCTCCACAGAGTGTACTAACGTAGCGTGTGACAACGAAAATGAGAGTCAGTGTACGATGGCAATTATTCCAGTTCGTGTGAGGCTTGACAATGGGCTCAACGATGTCACGACCTATGCGTTTCTTGACCCAGGGAGTAGTGTGTCGTTCTGCAGTGAAGCACTTATGCAGAAGTTATGTGGTGTAGGCAGACGCATGCACATTAGATTGGATACTATGGGAGAGCCACACAACATGGATACTTACCTGATTGAAGGTCTCGAGGTGCAGAGTCTGGATGGTCGACCTACCAGGAAAGTCAAGATTCCAAGAGTCTACACCAAGAATAAACTTCCAGTTAAACGACATCACATACCTTCCCATGATGATGTATCTCATTGGATGCATATGAAGGACATTGACATGCCCCAGATCAACGCGAGCATAGATTTGTTAATCGGCAACAACGTCCCTGATGCGTACACACCATTAGAGGTCAGAACAGGACCACCTGGAAGTCCCCATGCAACTAAGACGGTGCTTGGATGGGTTGCATGGAATGTAGTGAGGTCATCAAAGGAGTCTCAATCATTCTCTGTAAATTTCATTGATGTTGCTGTACAGAGATATGAGGAAATCAAAAGGCTGAATTCTATCGTCAGGGAGAGCCTCAACTTCGACTTCCCAGAACGGATGATTGATGACAAGCGTGAAAGGTCTCGTGAGGACAACATATTTATGGAGAAGATGGGCAACTCTTGTAAGATGATTGGAGGACACTACGAAATCAGCCTACCCTTCAAGAATGAAGCTCATCTGCCCAACAATTCCACCATGGCACTGAGACGACTTAAGAGTCTTGAGAGGAAATTGAAGTCGGATCAGCACTTTCATCATGACTAAAACCAGTTCATGTCCAAGGTTTTAGATAAGGGATATGCTGAAGTTGTACCGACGTCTGAAGCAGGCAAGCAGGATGGACGGGTATGGTATATACCCCATCATGGTGTCTATCACCCGAGAAAACCAGGAAAGGTTAGAGTTGTCTTTGACTGTTCTGCCAGTTATGATGGAATCTCACTGAATGATCTGCTTTTGCCTGGTCCAAACCTGACCAACTACCTGATTGGCGTCTTGATAAGATTTCGGCAGGAAAACGTGGCTGTAATGGGTGATATTGAGTCCATGTTTTATCAAGTTGCAGTACCCCTGGAAGATAGGAACTACCTACGTTTCTATTGGTGGCCGAATGGAGATCTGTCTCTGAAACCAGTACCGTACAGGATGAAAGTGCATCTCTTTGGTGCCGTATCCTCTCCATCTTGTGCTAACTATGCGTTGAGGTTGACTGCGCTGAGTAATACTGATGAAGATCATGCTATTGCCGCAGAGACAATTCTGAGAAATTTCTACGTCGATGATTGTTTGAAGTCTGTTAAATCCACCGAAGATGCAGTTGATCTAATCACCAAGCTGAAAGCACTATGCAAGAATGGAGGATTCAACTTGACTAAATGGATCAGCAACGATAAAGCTGTGATGCAATCTCTACCTGCTAGTGACATCACTAAAACCCCCAAACTGGACATGAGTGAACCATCACAATTGATCCCCCGTGAGAGAGCCTTGGGCGTCAGCTGGGATATAGAATCAGATTTATTAGGCTTCAAGATTTCATTGCCCATCAAAGACCCCACACGGAGGAACATCTTGTCGATTGTTAGCTCAGTTTATGATCCCTTGGGATTTGCTTGCCCCGTCATCCTACCAGTCAAGTACTTGCTGCAGAAGTTATGTAAGGAGAATGTCGACTGGGATACTGAAGTCAAGGGGAACGATTTGTCTATCTGGAATCAGTGGTTGGCGGATCTCCCAAAGCTTGAGCATATGACCGTGCCCAGATGTTATAAGCCATTACAGTTCGAGGTAAGCCAGCGTCAGATTCACAATTTCAGTGATGCCAGTGACAAGGGATATGGAGTTGTGTCCTATTTACGCCAAGTGAATGCAGAAGGGGCTATTCATTGTTCCTTTCTCAATGCAAGATCTCGAATAACCACACCAAGGATGGAGTTGACGGCAGCAACTGTGGCAGTTCGTGTAAGCAAGATGCTGGAAGATGAAATGGACGACAAGATTCATGATGTGTTTTTCTGGACAGATAGCACAGCAGTTCTCAAGTACATTTCGAGTGATTCAGCCCGTTTCCACACCTTCGTCAGTAACAGAGTCCAGGTGATAAGAGAAGGTTCAGATGTTAGTCAGTGGAGACATATCGACACAAAGACCAATCCAGCAGATGATGCCTCCAGAGGTCTACAAATCAACAAATTCTTGAGCAATGATCGATGGCTGAAAGGACCTGAATTTCTATGGAAGGAGGAATCTCAGTGGCCATGCAGGGTGACGCTCAAGGTCGACGACGACGACCCAGAAGTAAAGGCAGTCAGTACTGCAACTACAGTAGACGAGTCAACCTCAGTAGTGGACGACATGCTGAACAGGTATTCCAGCTGGTACCGACTAAGAAGAATAATGGCATGGGTGTTAGTGGCTAAACATCGATTTCTACAACTGAAGATGAACAGGGATGATGTCAAGGCTGAAAACATGGTGGTTCCTGTGAGTTACTTAGCCCCAAGAATGCTCGAGGCTGCTGACGAGTTCCTGGTGAAGCATGAGCAACAAAAGGCCTTTCCAGATGAGCTGAAATGTCTGTCAGATAGTAAAGGAGAAAAGAAAGGTGTTGGTAGATCAAGTGCCGTTTACAGATTGAGTCCAGTGTTGATAGATGGAATAATGAGAGTGGGAGGACGCATTGACAGAGCATCCGTCCTTCAGTTCAATGCTCGGCATCAGATTATCCTTCCAAAGGAATCAACGATGTCAACGTTGCTACTTGATGAGGCACATAAAATCGTAGGTCATCAAGGAAAAAATGCGATGCTTGCATACGTTCGTCAGCAATTTTGGATCATCGGAGCCAATGCAGCTTCAAGGAAGATAGCACTCAGATGCGTGACGTGTAGGAAGTACCAGAGCAGACCAGTGGAGCAAATGATGGCAAACCTACCCGCTTAACGTCTCAAAGCTAACCAACCTCCATTTACAAGTGTGGGTATGGATTACTTTGGTCCTTTGATGGTGAAACGCGGCAGAACAGCAGTCAAGCGCTACGGAGTCATTTTTACATGTCTTTCTTCTCGTGCTGTTCACCTAGAAGTGGCCTACTCATTGGATACAGATTCTGCAGTCAGTGCTATCCGTAGATTTATCGCTCGACGAGGGATGGTTAAGTACATAAGGTCGGATAATGGCACCAATCTGGTTGGAGCAGAGAAGGAGTAGCGCAGTGAGCTAGCTAAGCTTAACCAGACAAGGCTTGGAAATACCTTGGGTGACAAAGGTATCCGATGGGAATTCAACCCTCCTACAGGATCTCATTTCGGAGGAGTTTGGGAGCGATTGATTCGTTCTGTCAGAAAGATCATGTATGGGTTGCTGTATGAGCTTAAACACCGACTAGATGATGAGGGCCTACATACTTTGCTGTGTGAGGTAGAAGCTATTCTGAATAGCCGTCCAATTACGACATGCCCAACCAGTTCAGATGACTTGCTACCATTGACCCCGAATGATCTACTTCTAGCTCAAGGTGCTGGTGCCACTCCCGGTGAGTTCTCCAAGGATGATTGTTATGCACGTAAGCGTTGGCGGAGAATCCAATACCTGGTAGATGCATTCTGGAAAAGATGGGTATCTGAATACCTACCTCTCCTTCAAGAACGTCAGAAGTGGCTGAAACCAAGACGGAATGTTGCAGTTGGTGATATAGTTCTGCTAATCGATAATTCACCCAGAGGTTCATGGGCTTTGGGGAGAGTCATCATCACCAGGAAGGATTCTCAGGGTCTTGTACGAACAGTTGATGTCAAAACAGCAACTTCCGTGGTGCAGCGACCAGTGCACAAACTTTGTTTACTATTAGAAACTGACCCAATTATTTAGTTTTGGATGTTCCCAATAGTCTCAACAGAATCATGAAAGGAGAACATTTCACGTTGTTTAAGGTTTCCCAGTTGGCATTCCTTACCTTTCCTTTATTTTTAAGGGGTCTCAATGAAATTAGAGTTACGAAGCAGTAAGTTCAGTAACGTTGCAGGAAATTCAAAAAAAAAGGAAGAGGGGGGGTTTAGGCCTATGTATGATTTTTTGATTTGGTCTTATTAATTAATTATTCATTGTTTAAGTCCACAATTGGGGGGTGGGGATGTAAAGACCAAATTTATGCAAAAGTAAATGCATATGTATGCATTCCCTACTTGTATGCTTGAGTGCACACCACAGTGTGGCTGTGCTATTGTTGTAGTGGGCACTTGCCCTGTTGAGTTCATACAGTGAACATCAGCCACTGTACATGTACACTGTACATGCATGCACAGTAAATGACTACTGCATAGTGAGTTCATAATAGTGAACACCTTAAGACTTTATGAGTTCTTGTAGTGAACATCTTATGACCATAGTGAGTTCTTGTAGTGAACAACCTGTCTATAGTGGCCAGTCAGCCAATTTATGCTGCTACCTTTGGTAAGTGAACCAAACCTTTGAGTTTCATACTATTTCTGATACTTTATTTGGACACATTTACAGAGTATATTGCAGTTTGTTTGAAGTTAATTCCAAATTGATTATTCCAAGCATTAGTTTTAAGCAACCACTTAGTATTGTTCATTTTGTTATTCTTTACAGCTAATCGGTTCAATCGGTTCAATCGGTTCAATCGGTTCATCGTATCGACATACGGATGTACTATTTCAGTGCTGATATTAAAATGTGATAGATATGAACTGTATTAGTCTCAGCTGTCCCACTGTGCCACTATACATGTACTTTGATTTTTATCAAAGAAATACAGATTCATGGGCACAAGTGCCAAGACAGGTACAGTAACAGTCATCTATAAAAATGTCAGTCCAATAAGGTGCCCACTTTTTGAGAAAACAGTGAAAAACAACCACAGGTTTTTTTTTTCAGTCTTTTCTTTTTTCCTTTTTTATTTTTTAAAAGATCAAACAGATTTTCGGTCGTTGTTTTACACATTTCGAGATAAATACACCATTTCAAGCGGAACAAATATAACGGTAAGTTTCTACCACCACCATCTTCATACCCTGTACGTTATTCGTAAATCTTTGAAAATTTCTGTTTTGGTTTTTTACAACCAAGTATGGTACTACCTTGAACAACATCCATTATATTTTTTAAATGTTTAAAATGTAAAAAAAAAAAAAAAAAAAAAAAAAGAGGATACAATAGTTTTTTGGTCATTGGTTTTACTCTCTTCCGGAAAAAGCAGCATTCCAGGCAGAACATTTTGAAGGGTATGTTTCTACCACCACCATCCTTATTCCATGTTAGTTATAGGTAAATCTGTGGAGATATCTGTTACGTTATGCTACCAAAGTATGATAGTACATTTAACGTGTAGATGTTGTTGTACCATTGGATTTGCATAGTATCCAGTTTGGTATCTTTAAAAGCAACTCACCCGTTCCTACGTCCCCTGTAGTAGTGTTGAACAATAAATGGAACCCTCCGTGCGATGCAGATCCGTCCGAATGGAACTCGATCAATACAGATGATGAGTTGAAGGCGATAGAATTTATATTGGTAGTCCAGGAGAATTTAAACGTGATAACTGGCTCTCCGTCCCCATGAGAAGTGCTCCCGATAGGCCTAAGGGTAAGGGTGTCCGAAACTTCAGTTTTAAATTCCAGCACCACCACCCTTATGGTCCTTGATTGCAGGGTGTGGATCTCCCAAGTACAATCGATATCATCGGGGTAGTTTTGAGGATAATTCGGCGAATATAAGTGAACCTCTGATATCGTGTTGAGCACTCGTTGTCCACATACTTCAATCACTGCACAGACAAAAAAAAAAAAACGAAAATGGCATCTGCAGGTTGTGGGTTCGAATCCAATATTAACCAGCATGTGAGTTTGTTCACGTGCACTCACAAGCACTGGGGATACAGTGCTCATCCAAGTCGGTGACGGGCAAGCCTAATTTGCATAAACACACATTTATTTACCATTTATGTTACACCAACTGTCTAAAGAAAAAGCGTATTTGTTTCTATTGTCCCCGTATCTTAAAAGACTCCCAAAGATTAAGCACATTTTTTGTGACCGGTCTGTGCAAATGAGGCATAAGTCACATATTTAACAAACTGAGTTATATCTGTATGATGAGATAGAATGCCTCATGAGGTTTAATATGGTCTATGTTTGGATGTAGCATTCTGCATTCTAAAGGTATACTCATTTTAAAACACAGAATTATCCTATTATTCTACAAACTGTTCCCACGTTTCATTGAGCGAAACATATTGAGCGACATATGACTCATTTTCGCAGAGCTAGTCAGTAGTCACATTTGAACGTCCGAAGAAAGCGTTGAACAAAATAATATCTTATCATTTATCTTAATACAGGGTTAGTCAAAAAGAACCTTGCTGGGATTGGTTTTGGTTTTTTTAAGAGACAAAATAATAAGTACACACAAAAGCTCAGTAAAGCAAATATTTAACAAATGTTCTCTCTTGCGTTCGCGTATTAGAAAAAAAAAAGAATGAAACAAATTGACTATTCCTAAGAGGGGTTATGACTATTTTGATGAAGGTACTCATTTTGCAAGCTGTCCATGTAATATTTGACAAAAACCAATTTTAAAAGTATGTATTAAGCTGTGTTCGTAAATTAAATGGAATGTTAGTGCTTAACTGAATCTAAATACCATTTCAGATAAGATTGGCAGCTTGCAAAATGTTTACCTTCATTTAAATAGTCATAACCCCTCTTATGAATGATCAATTTGTTTCATTCTTCTTCTTTTTTAATAAGTAGGAAAGAGTACTTGTTAAACATATCCTTTAATGAACTTTTGAGTGTCATTTGTTTTGGAAAAGAAAACATCACAGATCCCGGTCTAGTTCTTTTTGACTTACATTTACCATGTACACTGCACGTAAACGATGGAACACATGAGAAAATGGGAATTAAATCTATTAAAATTTCGGTGGATAGTCAGCCTGGAAGATTGTGTGTACAATGTTAGCGCAATTCTGTCCTAAAGTGCATTTTTCATGCCAGCATGGCATGATTCTGGCCAACATGGGACAGTTTGTTTGGGGAATTCTTCATAATTCGAGCACACGGTTTTGAATGGCGCCCTCTTTTGATTATTACAAGAAACTGGGCGGTGAAAGGATATTATTTTGAACACCGCCACCATCATCTTTTATTGAAATCTGGGAAGTTGGAAAGCTAATCATCAGCCAAAGGCCGGTGGGGAAATCCAGGAGATGTTGTCCATGCCGAATATTCTTCTATAACTCTGTGTTCATTTCAGGAATAAATCGCGCACCACGCACAAAGCCGGAGTTGTAGTGTATTTAGACCGATAAACACCGATGCAGTTTCTTGTTTTAATCAGAAGAGGGCGCCTTTGTGTAGCATAATGGAACCATTGTTATAGGTGTTTACCATGATATGTTTATTATACACATTATGGGTGTCACCGCTCGACAAGCTTGCTTTTTGGTCACGCCCACCGCTTCATCTTCTTTGTTTATTCTATTACTGTTTTAAAATGGTTCTGTTCAAACTGGCTAAGCGGAAATAAATATGAATTAATCCATTATATAACGACAAACTCTTCATTGTCAAAAAGGAGATTTAAATTGAAGACGATGTTGACTCGACTCACAGCAAATATATTCATCAGAACCGTCTTGGCAGTCTTCAATGTCATCACAAAGCTTCTTGGCTCCCACGCATACTCCAGACGACACGCATGCGTACTCATCTGGACGGCATGTACCTACATGAAAAGAATATTTGCACCATGATAACCACTAAAAAGTTGTGCAACTCATGTTTGAGGAATGATATCGTTTTTGTTGCTGATCTAAGAAAGGAAAGCTTCATTGTTCCTCTAAGGTGTTATATAAATGGTGTTATATAACACCTTAGTAGATCCTTGTCATTTGATTGGAGGATTGTATGTCACGTGATATGTGATAAATAGACCAATTCATGGCTTACGTCACAACCGTTGAAATTTGTACCATCCACCGTGCATTTTTGGTGCCATCCGATTTGTACCATTGCACGCCAGGAACTCTAATACGTGATTGGTCAAGCGGCGTTCCATTTATTTGTCACTGCGTGCTCGCGTACGCGTTGGTGTGCAACGCGCGTTACTGTAATAAGAGCATAAAGCTTGCCAAGATTTTAAGCTTTTTTTGTCTCGCTAACTCTTAAAATGTTATCCTCCAATCAAAATCAAATGACAAAGATCTACTTAGATGTTATATAAAACAAATAATGAATGTTTCACATTCGTAGAATGGAAAAAAAAAGAATGGAACAGTCCATCTGTCACCTCATGAAATTATTTTTACCATTCCACTCATAAACATTCATTATTTTTATATAATCAAACTCAGTCCATCTTCGAAACGATCGGGAATTCACTACTGAAAACGTCAAATTGTATAACATTTCATTTTGGCTGCATACTTATCAGGACTGTACATTTCATGACTACATTAGAATACATATCACTGTAAAAAGTAATAATCCCGCTTTCCAATGATACCAGTTTCACCGTTCAGAAATCAGTAACAAAAAGATTCCTCAAACTTGAGCATTAAAACTTTTTTGAGGAGTGTAGCTGTTACGAGAATGGGTGTATTCTTTTAGTGGTGCTACATTTATAATCATAGGGTGTCCCAAATGCATGGGTCCACCAGTGTTGGAGCCGAGTCTTCAAGTGTAGAGTACTCCGAGTACTTACACTACTCACACTGAGTGGACCTACACTGCTGACGAATCCAAGTCCATGGTATCGAGTACGAGAACATCAACGAGTCATGTAAGGTCTTATAACACCTACTTTATCAGACTCAATATCGCAACTTAGTTCCACATTACCAATGGGAGACTTTTGGAGAGTCGGTCTTGAGTCAACTGCGCACGCACGCGCAATATAACGCGCGCATGCTCACAATTGCGCAAGCATGGTTTGCGCGTGCGCTGTTGACTCAAGACCGACTCTCCAAAAGTCTCCCATTGACAACTGTTTCACACAAAAAATATCTAAGTCATTGAAAAGTGAACAAAGAAAGATTGACTGGAGCAGGAATCGATCCAGCGACCTTATGAACATCGTCCAGCGCTCTCACCAAAAAAAACTTCCAGCTCCATGTTGATTGGTGTTCAAAACGAAGAAAGGTAATTAAACGTTTAGGGACACCATCAACATGAGGCTGGATAGCTCTGTTGATGAGAGCGTTGTTATGGTTTTCCGGAGGTCGCCGGGCCGAATCCCGCTCCAGTCGATCTCTTGTAATCACTTTAAAGTAACTTGAATTTTTCCCTGAGGTTAATTGATGATTACAATGACTTTTTCGAATTTTAATACCATCACAGCACACTTCCTGCCATTAAAGTAGAGATGAAGCAGGACACTTACCGCAGCCAAATTCATCGGAGAAGTCGGGGCAGTCTTTCCGACCGTCACACAGGACTGATTGATCGATGCAAGCTAACCCAGAAGAGCACATCACTTGCCCGTCGTTGCATTCTGTGATTAAAGTAACAAAACGTAAGTTTACTGCCTGAATCTAAGAGCTGCATCACTAAAGAACTAGTCTGATTATCACCCGTTCTACTCCATACCATGCCACTGCACTACGTACGAACGTCTGATACATGCGTGCATGCAAATTAATTTTAAGCAACATGGCACATCAGCCCATCAGATCTGTTTTGAGAACATTTCTGTCAGGATCGTGAAGGAAGATGTTGATTAGTCAATTTTGCACGTCCGCCCGGCAGCAGCTATCAACGTGATAGACGCGCTCGCCAAACGGTACAATAGTAAATGCCCCTTGATTGGTCAAAACTTAGAGAGGTCAGTCCTGGGTTGGCTTGCATAATTAATCAGGAAATACTCGCGCGTGTGATAGACGCTCGCTCGCTGAATGTCGAGTGCGTGTATCACATACACTACTTAAGAAACAGCTAATATCACCAATCGATTTGAATGTAGGTCTATGCTAAAATCGAAATACAATTTCAACGTTGGGGCACAAAGCCTCGAACAAAAGCATAAAGTCTTTATCTATTTAAAAAAAAAAAAATCATCAGTTCTCCTTTTTCAAGTTATACATTGGTATAATAATAAAGACGTATTGGAATCCCTCAAGTGCAATGGAACAAACTGAATGGAACCAAATATGTACGGTGGATGGTGACGTAAGCCATGAATGAGTCTATCGAATACCATGTGACCGAGGGCCTGTTTGTTTCACGCAAAGGATCCGATATTTTGGGATCCTTCTCCTATGCAGGGTACGCTAAAATGGGATCCGGATCCGCAGGATTCGTCCGAAACAAACAGGCCCATATAATCCTTCAATCCATAGACAAGGATCTACCAATATGTTATATACACTTTATACAGTGTGTCCCAAAAAAGACACAAACTAGACATTGTGGTTGTGGGAACAACCACTAGGTGTTCGGGGTCTCATTTCGTACTGGAACTGTTAAGAGAATTTTTGATGGAACGCGTGTATGGCATAATTATTGAAATACACTTAAGTTGACTGTGTGACTGAGCAAGTACTGATCATGCTGATTGCACAGTGTATTCGCACATGTACACTGACTGATAGCGTATAGAAAATCGTGTCACCTTTAAATAATGTAAAATTGCCCGAACGATAACTTCCGTTTAGTTAATCACAAACAACTGAAAATTTGCAGAAATCATGGAATGCGTACAATGTAAACAATTTGCAATTTGCACTGATGTACGTCATGTAATTACTGAATAAACAGTATTTGAATAATTACATAATATTTCCTTTAAAAACGCATAACTTCCGGTTGAATGACGTCACAGATTTCAAACTTCACACATATGTGAAGGTGCAATAGTGCTTCAAACTCACCAAATTTGGCGGAAATCTGTTGTTTACTTTTGGATTACGTAATCACTGTATATCTTTAATCCACCGTAGAGGGCGCTATACAGCCCGTATGACGTCATCGTTTATATTTTCTGAAAGCCTAAGACCTACTCTATCTTTTTGCCAAGCAATTGTATGTGCCCAAAACCTTTCCGATTTTGAGTTATTTTGAGTCAAAGTTCAACTTCCGGTAACACCGGAAGTGAAGGTCATTTGTACACAACATTGAATATATTAATTGTTCAGATTTATGTGGTGAGTAACATATGTCAATATCAAAATCGTAGGTCATGTGGTTCTCAAGTTATAAATCATCAAAGTTTTTCCTAAAAACGCGTGTAATTTGATACCCGATGACGTCATCATGACGTCAGTCTTCTAAATACAACTTGACATCATGACCAAAGTTCCCACCAAGTTTCATGTCAATATCTTGTACCTGTGACCAAGAAGTCCTGCTGACAAGTTTGGGAAGAAAAAAATAAAAAGTAAAAAAAAAAAAACTAGAGATTGTGGTTGTGGGAACAACCACTAGGTGTTCGGGTCTCATTTCGTAGTGGACCTGTTATGTGAATGTTTGTTGAAATGTGTGTGATCAATCGTCCCTTATACAATTCCATATGAGCAACAGCAAATAGTGATCATGCTGAGTGCATGTTTTTGTGATTGATAAAGAATGGCAATAATGAGTACTTGAATAAGTGTTAATTAGGGGGTTATTTCAAGATACTGTCATTTTTGTCTTGTGGAAAATATTTGTTTTGGATTGGATTTAGCAGTGGTATTCCTTAATTATATTAGAGTTTGAGAGATGGTAAGCTTGGTTGTTAATGGAAAGAAACTATTTTTGTTGGTTTGGTAGTATTTGTGATGTAAAAAAGCAAATACGTTAATAGTGTAATGATAGTAATGATTATTTGTATTACATTTCTGTAGCATGTAGTGTTTGATCTTTGCATGTTTGTGTATTGGTATTTGCTTTATAGTTTGGAATAGGTAGAAGCATTCCAGTATTTTTAGGGCCTACAGTTAGTTGTTACCTGAAAGAAATTAAATCTGTTTGTTTGATATTGTTACGAGTAAAACGGAAAGGGTTTAAGAGTAATCGCTTTATTGTCATTATTTAAAATTATTGTGGGTTAATTTTTTTTAGGTTTGAATTAGCAGTGGCATTTTTTTTTTGTTATTTGAGAGATTAAGTATGATTCATGTTATTTATTGAAACGAATGATAATGTGTCTGCCGGTTTTGTGATGTTTTTGTCATGTAAATAAATACTAAAGAAGTTTGTGTGATATGCTGGATTTTTTAATAAAATTAATGTTATTTTTGTGTTATCAGCTTATTGACAGTAAAAGTTTTCAATTAGTTTTTTTTTTAATATATAGCTTATTAGCTATATATAATTTTGTCGTGATATGTTTTATCATACTTTTCCTGATAACAACAGGTCATGATTAGGACTATTCTTCTAAAACACTTTTGTTTTCCATGTAAGGTAATTCAACCTGATCGGATATGTTACATGTCTTACACAAGATAAAATTTAAATTGAGGAGTGCCCCTTTAATGTTATGTGCTAGTGAAGCCAACACGAGGACGATATATTCCTATAGTCTAAAACACCCCCTTTTTAGGTGTTCGGGTTCAAGCCGAACACCTATTGTTATTGTTCGAGTTTTTTTTTTTTTTTTTTTTTTTTTTTTCTCCTTCCGCTCAAACTTGTCAGCAGGACTTCTTGGTGACAGGTACAAGATATTGACCTGAAACTTGGTGGGAACTTCGGTAGTGATGCCAAGTTGTGCCTAGAAGATTGACGTCATGATGACGTCATCAGGTATCAAATTACGCGCGTTTTTAGGAAAAACTTTGGTGCTTTATAACTTGAGAACCACATGACCTACGATTTTGATATTGACATATGTTACTCACCACATGAATCTCAACAATTAAAATATTCAATGTTGTGTACAAATGACCTTCACTTCCGGTGTTACCGGAAGTTGAAGTTTGACTCAAAATAACTCGAAAACGGAAGGTTTTGGGCACATAAAACCTCGCGGGGTAAAAGATAGAGTAGGTCTTAAGCTTTCAGAAAATATAAACGATGACGTCATACGGGCTGTATAGCGCCCTCTATGGTGGATTAAAGATATACAGTGATTACGTAATCCAAAAGTAAACAACGGATTTCCGCCAAATTTGGTGAGTGTGAAGCATTGATAAACCTCGACATACGTGTGAAGTTTGAAATCTGTGACGTCATTCAACCGGAAGTTATGCGTTTTTAAAGGATACATGATGTAATTATTCAAATACTGTTTATTCGGTAACTACATGACGTATACGTACATCAGTGCAAATTGCAAATTGTTTACATCGTACGCATTCGATGATTTCTGCAAATTTTCAGTTGTTTGTGATAAACTAAACGGAAGTTATCGCCCTGACAATTTTACATTTTTTAAAGGTGACACGATTTTCTACACGCTATCAGTCAGTGTACTTGTACAAATACACTGTGCAATCAGCATGATCAGTATTTGCTCAGTCACACAGTTAAAGTGTATTTCAATATGCCATCAAACATTCTCATAACAACAGTTCCAGTACGAAATGAGACCCCGAACACCTAGTGGTTGTTCCCACAACCACAATGTCTAGTTTATTTTTATTTTTACACATACTTCAAGAGAGATATTGATTAAAGGGTACCCCTTTAATGTCACGTGATTTGTTATGAGATGATTCCATGGTTAATGTCTGAAGCACTTTCATCTCTTCTGTAGTGTAGGCCTATTGTATATTGCAACGAATTTCTAATCGGTACCTGATAATCCATTCAGAAGATAATGATAAGTTTTTGTTGTTTGATGTATTTTTCAATGAGGTTAATTTTTCAGTGATCTCGTATCTTTTCTAATATTCTGTAATTAGTATGCGTTAACCTATGTCTTTGCTCGTCGTGGTTTCAACATTGAGGGCAGATTCATTTTGTGAACTAAATTATAATGGCTTATTGCTTAACGTTAGGAGGGCCTATTGAACCTTACACTTCGTTAAAGATCCTGCTAAGATCAAAACGCAGGATCGAGGCCCTCCTAACAGTAACTCCAAGCATGTTATAAATTCAGGTAATTATTGTGGCTGATGAGCAGTTTGCAGCAGTTTATTACATGTATAATAACTAAATTGTTTCAAGGTAGTATCATAATTTGGTAAGAAGCCAAAACAGAAATGTTCACAGATTTACGTATAACTTACAGGGTATGAAGATGGTGGTGGTAGAAACATACCGTTAAAATGTTTCCACCTGAAATGCTGTATTTATCCAGAAAAGAGTAAAACCGAAAATATTTTTGATATTTTAAAAGATCAAAAAACAAAATGAGAAAAGACTTAAGAAATACTGTGCCTGTTTTTCACTGTTTTCTCAAAAAGTGGGTATCGTATGTGACTGAAATTTTCACAAATGACTTTTAGTGTATCTGTCTTGATATTTTTGCCCATGAATCTGTATTTCTTTGACAAAAACCAATGTATGATACTACCTTTAAATCACAAGAACCAAAGTAACATGACAACCAATTTATGTCATTTGATTGAACTCAGAAAGGCCAAGGTTCATTTTCTTTTATTCACACAACATTGCTTTATGCCAATGAATAATGAGGTGTTGATTTGATTGTAATGGCAACTAACATGATTTTGAAAACAAATGATATGCAATGCATATTATGCATCACAAATAAAAATCTTGTGTCCTCTATTTTGCTACCTCCATGATCTGATCCATAACCAAACTTTAATTTTGTTCATCTTTAAGTCTTTCCTCAAACAATTTTGATTTATGAGGTCTGAAAGAAATAAATCTCCACAGTTATCATTGTACATCAGTCATCAGATGTATCCTGAGTTTCTTCATCATTTGAGTCATATGTCTGTTTAAAACCTTAGCTCATAAAATTATATGCTCCCCCTTTGATTTTGTCTCCGTCATTTTCAAACATTGAAACTAAACCCAATTTTCGATATTAATACCACTTGACCATGATCAAACGTGCCCCAGCACAATCCCATATTCCAGCGTTGACAAGAGTACTACTCCCCAAATGATATTTCATGGAGTTGAACAACACTATCCAATAATAAAAATCAATGTCAATCATTTAGTCCGATTCTCACGATGGATGGGATAAAGTTAACTTTATAACAGCAGCCGCCAGTACATGCAACATCATCATTCGTAACGTGTAATTACAAAAGTTTATCACAAGAGGGCGCTGTTGTTGGGACTCGGTATGGACTAGTGTGGACTATTATTCCAACAACGTTCGAGCGTGAACGTCGGTGTTATGCAGTTGATGTACATGTATCACACAAAATAATCATAAATTATATATCACCATCACAGACAACCAAATTTTAGTTTTAATAAGTTTAATTCATGAAATGGTACGTATATTGTCCGGGATTACATACATTTAATCAATTCATTCCATTATTTGAAAGAATTTTCAATTACAATGGCGTACATCACCTTTAAAATATTATTGTCTTGACGATAACTTCCGTTTAGTTCATCACAGACAACTCAAAGTTTGCAGACGTCATTCTATACGTACAATGTAAATAGATTGCAATTTTCATCGATGCACGTCACGTGATTACCGAGTAAACAGTATTTGAATAATGACATAAGTTCTCCTTTAAAAGAGCATAACTTCCGGTTGAATGACGTCACCACTTTCAAATTTCACAAACATGTCAAGGTGCAATAGTGCTTCACACCTACCAAATTTGGCGGAAAACCATCGTTTACTTTCGGATTACGTAATCACTGTATATCTTTAATCAACCGTAGAGGGCGCTATATAGCCCACATGACGTCATTGTTTATATTTTCTGAAAGTCCAAGATCTGCTCTATCTTTTACCTATGAGGTTTTTTGTGCCCAAATCCTTCCGTTTTCGAGTTATTTTGAGTCAAACTACAACTTCCGGTAACACCGGAAGTGAAGGTCATTTGTACACAAGACTGAATATATTAATTGTTGACATTTACGTGTTGAATGACATATGTCGATATCAAAATCATAGGTCATGTGGTTCTCAAGTTATAAAGCACCAAAGTTTTTGCTAAAAACGTGTGTAATTTGATACCCGATGACGTCATCATGACGTCAATCTTCTAGGTACAACTTGGCATCACTACCGAAGTTCCCACCAAGTTTCAGGTCAATATCTTGTAACAGTCACATAGAAGTCCTGCTGACAAGTTTGGGAAGAAGAAAAATAATAAAAAACTAGATATTGTGTCTGTTGAAAACAGAACACAAGGCTTTTCCGTTTCCGCTTTTATTGAAAAAAAAAGTCATAACCTTATACACACAAAGACAGTTGATTATGATCTAATGTTTTATACCTTTGAAGTGTGCACCTTTAATCTCAAACTCACGTGAATTGCTCAAATTTGTGTCACAAAGAAAGACCTTGGCTAACATATTGACTTTTAGCAAAAGAATCATAATCCAAGCTCTGACCACTTTTAAATCAGAAGCTACTTCCAGTTTGACCGGAAGTAGAGGTTGCAGAGGTCAAATAATGCGTCACAATGAAAGACCTTGTCCTACATTGACTTTAGGTGAAAGAATCATAATCCTAGCTCTTATTCCTTTTAAATGAGGAGCCACTTCCTGTTTGACTGGAAGTAGAGGTCACAGAGGTCAAGCAATGTAATACAAATGAAAGACCTTGCCTAACATTGACATTTGATGAAAGAATCATGATCATAGCTCTTACCACTTTTAAATGAGGACCTACTTCCTGTCTGACCGGAAGTAGAGGTCACAGAGGTCAAGCAATGTAAAACATATGAAAGACCTTGCCTAACATTGACCTTTGGTGAAAGAATCATGATCATAGCTCTTACCACTTTTAAATAAGGAGGTACTTCCTGTTTGACCGGAAGTAGAGGTCACAGAGGTCAAGTAATGTGTCACAATGAAAGACCTTGCCTAACATTCACTTTTGGTGAAAGAATCATGATCCTAGCTCTTACCACTTTTAAATGAGGAGCTACTTCCTGTTTGACCGGAAGTAGAGGTCACAGAGGTCAAGCAATGTTTCACAAAGAAAGACTCTGCCTAACAATTACTTTTGGTGAAAGAATCAACTTAATATCTCAAACCGTTGATTTTTTGTTGATTTTTAAAGATTTTGATTATTAAATTCAAATTGCTGGTCACATGACACCTGATGACGTCACGATGATGAAAAGTTTCGGGAAACAACTACCCCATATGGACTTCCTTCAAACCAAGTTTGGTCAAAATCGGCTGTTTAAAAATGACCAAAGTGCCGCGAACAAAAGTCTATGGTAACTCAAACGACAAGAAAAAGAAGAAGAAGAAGAAGAAGAAGAAGAAAAAAAAAAAAAATCAGAACAAAAACAATACCTTTTCCGATTGAAATCGAAAAAGCCAACTAGACATTGTGGTTGTGGGAACAACCACGTGTTCGGGGTCTCATTTCGTTCTGGAACTGTTATGAGAATGTCTGTTGGAACGCATGTGTGGCATATTGAAATACACTTAAACTGTGTGACGGAGCAAATGATCATGCTGAGTGCAGTGTATTCGTATTATGTACACTGACTGATAGCGTATAGAAAATGGTGTCACCTTTAAATAATGTAAAATTGCCCGGACGATAACTTCCGGTTAGTTCATCACAAACAACTGAAGATTTGCAAAAGTCATCGTATGCGTACAATGTAAACAATTTGCAATTTGCACTGATGTACGTCATGTAATTACCGAATAAACAGCATTTGAATAATTACATCATGTTTCCTTTAAAAACACATAACTTCTGGTTGAATGACGTCACAGATTTTAAACTTCACACACATGTCAAGGTGCATAAGTGCTTCACACTCACTAAATTTGTCGGAAATCCGTTGTTTACTTTTGGATATCGTAATCACTGTATATCTTTAATCCACCGTAGAGGGCGCTATACAGCGTGTATGACATCATCGTTTATATTTTCTGAAAGCCCAAGACCTACTCTATCTTTTACCCAGAGAGGTTTTATGTGCCCAAATCCTTCCGTTTTCGAGTTATTTTGAGTCAAAGTTCAACTTCCGGTAACACCGGAAGTGAAGGTCATTTGTACACAACACTAAATATGTTAATTGTTGAGATTCAGGTGTTGAGTAACATATGTCAATATCAAAATCGTAGGTCATGTGGTTCGAAAGTTATAAAGCACCAAAGTTTTTCCTAAAAACGCTTGTAATTTGATACCCGATGACGTCATCATGACGTCAATCTTCTAAATACAACTTGACATCATGACCGAAGTTCCCACCAAGTTTCATGTCGATATCTTGTAACTGTCATATAGAAGTCCTGCTGACAAGTTTGGGAAGAAGAAAAAGAAAAAAAAGAAAAAAAAAACTCGAACAATAACAATAGGTGTTCGGCTTGAACCCGAACACCTAAAAAACTCGAACAATAACAATAGGTGTTCGGCTTGAACCCGAACACCTAACAATTACAATAGGTGTTCGGCTTGAACCCGAACACCTAAAAAAAACTCGAACAATAACAATAGGTGTTCGGTTTGAACCCGAACACCTAAAAAAAAAAACTAGACATTGTGGTTGTGGGAACAACCACTAGGTGTTCGGGGTCACATTTCGTACTGGAACTGTTAAGAGAATGTTTGATGGAACGCGTGTATGGCATAATTATTGAAATACACTTAAGTTGACTGTGTGACTGAGCAAGTACTGATCATGCTGATTGCACAGTGTATTCGCACATGTACACTTACTGATAGCGTATAGAAAATCGAATCACCTTTAAATAATGTAAAATTGCCCGAACGATAACTTCCGTTTAGTTAATCACAAACAACTGAAAATTTGCAGAAATCATCGAATGCGTACAATTTTAACAATTTGCAATTTGCACTGATGTACGTCATGTAATTACTGAATAAACAGTATTTGAATAATTACATAATATTTCCTTTAAAAACGCATAACTTCCGGTTGAATGACGACACAGATTTTAAACTTCACACATTATGTCAAGGTGCAATAGTGCTTCAAACTCACTAAATTTAGCGGAAATACGTTGTTTACTTTTGGATTACGTAATCACTGTATATCTTTAATCCACCGTAGAGGGCGCTATACAGCCCGTATGACGTCATCGTTTATATTATCTGAAAGCCTAAGACCTACTCTATCTTTTTGCTATGCAATTGTATGTGCCCAAAACCTTTCTGATTTTGAGTTATTTTGAGTCAAAGTTCAACTTCCGGTAACACCGGAAGTGAAGGTCATTTGTACACAACATTGAATATATTAATTGTTAAGATTCATAAGGTGAGTAACATATGTCAATATCAAAATCATAGGTCATGTGGTTCTCAAGTTATAAAGCACCAAAGTTTTTCCTAAAAACGTGTGTAATTTGATACCCGATGACGTCATCATGACGTCAATCTTCTAAATACAATTTGGGATCATGACCGAAGTTCCCACCAAGTTTCAAGTCAATATCTTGTAACTGTGATATAGAAGTCCTGCTGACAAGTTTGGGTGGAAGGAGAAAAAAAAAAAAAAAAAAAAACTCGAACAATAACAATAGGTGTTCGGCTTGAACCCGAACACCTAAAAAAAAAAAAACTCGAACAATAACAATAGGTGTTCGGCTTGAACCCGAACACCTAAAAAAAAACTCGAACAATAACAATAGGTGTTCGGCATGAACCCGAACACCTAAATATGAAGATATATTTGATATTTTCAGCTATTTGAGTCTCAATGAGGTTGTATTCACTACCTCATTGTGCATCTTCTGACAAATTCCAACACAATCATTTCATGCATCACCGAGCAATTACTGATTGTCTTGGAAAAGTCCATTTTGCTGCCATTACAAATGAGTGACACTTTTGGTTATCTAGGTTGTGATCTGTGTGTCGTGAATGTGGGCGGCCAAGCCGAGAGGAGATTTACATATCACAACTAAGAATAGTAAGATGGCCACCATCGTAACTCAATAACGCTGCGTACTTGCGCTAAAAATAACACCGAACCTCAGACAAACATTGCAATGTGGCCATGCAAACGTGTGGTGAAAGGAAGTATGTGCCCGCGTGCACACATAGTGTGACGTCATTAGTGCGGAACGCTATTGTATAATGGCTGAAAAGTTGACTTTTCAAGACACTCATCAATTGCTCGGTGATGCATGAATGGATTGCATTGAAATTTCGTCAGAAGATTCCCTATAGGAGATGCTGAATGCAACAGACTAAAAATCAAATAGCTGAAAACATATATTTTCTGTTTATATTTTCTTTAAAATAGGTATCGTTTTTCTGAGGGGGACACACTGTATTATAAGAAATGATAGCAGTTATTTTCTTACCAGCAAGTGAGTATTGCTGAACTTCTACTGACAAATCCCCTCCATGGAAAGAGCCAGCCTGGTCATACGCGATCCACATCGCCGATGAATTTGATGTAATTGAGAGCGGGGAGACAATGTGGTAATCATAGCTCCTTATAGCGTTTCTGATATCCACGTCCAGTCCTGAACCGATCGTTAGACGAGCACCGTCGAGGTGTCGAATGACAGCCTGGATTCGTGTGCCAGGCTCGGCGATGATCTGCCAGAGACACGCTACTTTCAACTCCCTGTACTCAACTGGTATAACTTCACCTGCACGAGCATACATCGTCTCATTCCCGCAAAATCCTAGCAATGACATTGAAGTTGAATTTCAAAATTTCTCAAACATTCCATAATGTACATATCAACGTAAACATTCTATTAAAATAAAATAACACTGAGATTCGAACCTGCGACTCTCGGAGTATATGGCGATGTGGAAGCTTAGCTTTCCCAGTCATATGCAGGGTGTCCCAGAAAAACCTAGCACTGTATCGGGAACCATTATGCTCAAATTAAACTGTTTATCATTTCAAGATTCATTGATACATCAATGTCTTGGCTATCACCATGAAGATTTAAAGAAAAATTTTGCGGCAATTTGCGAAATTATAACCGATTGAAATAGTACTCTTTAAAAACAAATTTGCAGTATTCCAGAATAAGTGGTAAATACACACATAATGTGTATGAAAAAAATATGAAAATCGGGTTTTGAGGTTGAGTAATTCAGTCTTAGTTTTCGCCCTCAATTTCAGTTAAATTTTCCTAACATTCGACATGGTGATAGCAAGACATGACTGTATCATATATCTTAATCTTGAAGCGAAAAACAGTTTATTTTTAATATAATAGTTCTCGACACAAATTGTTGCGGGGCTTTTTTGGGGGGGACACCCTGTACAGTCAGTTACCTTTTGTATCCTTTTATACCATAAACATAATGTCACACCCCAATGAATACGTGTACACACTAGCAATACTGCAATTTGGCTGTAAACATGTAATTTTATACTTTGGTATGCAGATTAATATGCAAAACATATCAAGAAAGATGCTGTATCAGTCATTCTGTTACATTTCCAGTACACATACGGTGCCAACGTTTTGAGAAATCAGTGAAAAACGCCCACGGTGTTTTCAAATCTTTTCACAAGACTTTTGATCTGCAGAAGATCAAAATTGTTCTTGGTAAATTTGTTTTATTCTTTTCTGGATATATACAGCGTTTGAGGAAGAAGTATTTTCATGGTATGTTTGTTCCATCTTAATATCTTGACAGTTAAGTAACTGTGAGATTTCTACTTCGGTGATAGTACAAAAATATTATGAATTACACTAATTCCAGTTTTTGTATACATGTACAGTAGTGTTAAATATTGAATATTGGCTGAAGCTGGATTCGAACTTGCTTCCCTCGGAATACTATACCAGCGTATTGCAGACTTAGCAAATAACAAATGCAACCTAGCCAGATACAAGTACTAACCGCAATTACGTTCATCTGAAAAGTCGGCGCAGTCAACAAGAACATTGCAAAGCTTATGACCAGGTATGCAGTCCCCTGCTAGACACTGAAAAAACGTATTGTTGCACTTCCCTTTGGAGAGAACAAAATGTCTATGATGTGAAACAATACCATGAACAATTCATATGAATCAAATCTGGAGTCGATTTAAGCAAACCCATCGTAAACTCATCGTTCAATTATCACACTGTTAAATATCAGACTTGATTCTTTTCACAAATCTTTATCAAGGCTTAGCCTATAATGCAACATGTATTTAGCTTATTATTTTGTTTCCGCATTCCTTCTTTTCCATACGGAGGCTAATTAGACACTGGCAAGACTATGGATCAACTAGATTTTAAAATATTCGTGGACGAATATTCGCTGCTCCGAATTATTTGATAAGGTAAATAGCATACCTTCCGCAAATTCAACCAAACTGACCATAAACTGACTAATTAATCAAAACAAATTAGTATCTAACTGGGTTTATTAAATAAAGCCTGATAACCCAACCCTCCAGACGATGGACTTTACAGTACTTTCAATTCATAGTTCAACATGTTTGCATACACCTTGTTATACCGTGGCAACAGTGTCTGGCTATGCACTTGCTGGCCTAACTCTTACAACCCAGCACACAATCTTGAGACCTGGGGCCGATTTCACTAACGCATTGCGATCATCGTAAAGCCCAAATCCATCGCTAAACAGAAAATCGATCGCTACTTTGCGTAGCAATTTTCCGTTTAGCGATGGATTTGGGCTTTACGATGATCGCAAAGCGTTAGTGAAATCGACCCCTGGCCCTGACCACTTGAGATAAACAGTCCCCGCTGCCATGACATAGGACTAACTGTGTACAGCAAATACAGCATCAGAAATGTCCGAACAACTAAAACATATACCCAATGCTCACCGCAACCCAACTCATCCCCCGCATTGGGGCAGTCAACATGTCCATCGCATCTGAACGATGAGTTTGGAAGGCACATCTCTCCTGAAGTACAAGTGAATTCCTCCTCCGAACACTCTGGAAGATGAAAACAAGATTTGATATGGATTAACACATGTAGGAAGGCAAATCAAGTCAGTTTGCGAATCTTAAAAGACCCCTCTTGCATTTGAAAAAACCACTGTTGTGTGACATGGGCGGCCAAAATGTTGAGAAACATTCAATCTTCTAATCTTACAATAAACCAAATTCACAATCAAACTAAATTTGAAAGGAATCCAAGTACATAAATGGAAGTTCATATATTTCGATTTTTGACATTTCAGTTATTCATACCCGACGATGGGGCAAAAGAGTGCCCATGGGGAAAACAAAATTGGTCTAGAATCTCCTTGATGGGAGTCTTTGGAGAACCGGTCTTCAAGTCAACAGCGCATGCGCACGCACAACAGCGCAGGCGCGCGCATGCTCACAATTGCGTGCGCGTGCGATGTTGACTTGACGACCAGTTCTCCAAAGTCTCCCATTAAGTCTCCAATTGTGCAGCAACAACTCCCTTCGAGAGAACCTACTGACAGGACTCAGTGGGCCGTCAATGGTGGGCGACACGTGGTTGTGTCAGAAAGATCATTATTCGCTGAGATGGGGATGGGTCGCGAGGCTGCCTGGGGGATGGCCATCAGGAACCGAAGGAGTACCGCTCGATGGTAGATGCCACTGCAACGGCGCATGTTAGCTTCAACTGATTACATGTAATTGATTGATTCATTTATTCATCCATACGACTGAAGAAGACTCACCTATTTCTTCATATGCAGTGAAAACAATCGTCAGCTTGTCTAGTTGTGAGTGCGTCCTGGCGAGTTTCAGATGAACCCACAATTCAGGTCCCGTGGACCGGATGACTCTCGGCAACGGGATGACACCACTCCCCTCGAAAATCAACTCTCCTTTTGCCGGATGGGTTCCGTTTCCCATGGTGAGGTTGGCGAAGCTCTCTTTGAACTCTATAATCTCTGCCTGAATACGGGCACTTCCTGATACTGAGAACCTCCAGATACACGCGGGAAGTCTGCTGTACAAGCTGACAGTAACGTCTGAGGCAGTTACGATCTCGAAAAACCCGACCTCATCCAAACTTTCGTATTCACTCAGTAGTCTAAGTGGTTCATCTCTATGTATGACGATGGAAGTACCTCCGCAGGGAAGGTTCTCTAAAATCAAATTTGGGGGAAAACAAAGGGCTTTTACGAAAGGAGGCTAGGCTTGGCAATTGTTTTTCTACTGCCGTTTTGTGTCCTTAATGAAATGAAGGGCTTGAGATACATGGCGGAGGCGGAGCCTTTCCCCAGATTCATCATGTGGCCTAATCCATTCGTTTCATTTTGTGGGCTTCAAATGGCGGTAGTGAAATAAGTCCCAAACCTAGCCTCAAGCCTAATTTCTTAAAGGCCCATAAAATACGTAATACGGGCGTTGAAAATGGTCGCGCTTTAAACGAAACATCAGGCCCTCCAGACGCTGAACATGAATACAATTCTTATAAAAGTAAGTCATCTTAAGCCATCAAGACAAGTCGACTTCATTCTTTTAATAGGTCTTCTTGGTGACATAAATTATTAGGATATGTAGACTCCTAAGTATTCTCTGAGTCATCTTGCACGGACAAATTACATCGAAAATTCGACTTTTCGGGCTTAATAAGTCGACTTGGCGAGTTCGTGGAGCTCCGTAAATTGCACATATATACTACTGATTAGTTTTGGCTTCAGCAATGCTTGACAGAGGGCACGGCGTTTTACAATAGTCCCTTTTTTCGTTTCTGCAAATAATTACCACAATGGAGCTCGTCCGAATAATCAGGGCAGTCGACAATACCATCGCAGACCTAATAGCTCAGTAGGCACTCTCCACTACTGAAGCACCGAAACTGGTTGATCTCGCAATCCCCTGTAGAAATGTGAAAGGAAATAACTTTTTTATGTCTGACATGATGGAGGTATGCCATTTAAGTCAAGTAGGGGTCATTGCTAATGACTGTTGCGTTGTACCTGATACTTGGGATGCGGCGCTTTGACGTGGTCTCTTGGCTTCTGTTTGGCAAGCGAACGGAGAAAAATTACAATCTAGGACACTGCAACATCAGACTAGATTGCTCAGTTGGTAGAGCACCATTCAGGAGGTAATCTTGGTCGAACCGATTATCCTCATTTTCCCGTACGCTCCCAACAACGTCTTGGGAATCCTGTATAGGTGTCGTGTCTTTCACGCGCACCTAGATATTATCATGTACCGGTACATTACGTACGTTCGTTAAGCTTCCACGGGGCAGTCCTGCAGCCGATTTCACGAAACTTTACGCCATGGCGTAAGTCCACTTACGCCACAAATGTTGCGTAAGTTGCGCCACTTACGCAACATTTGTGGCGTAAGTTGGACTTACGCCATGGCGTAAAGTTTCGTGAAATCGGCTGCAGACCCATAAATGCTTACCAGTAGTGTACACACGTCCTCAGACCTGGTGGGGGTGATCTTGTAGCTGGGTCGTACTTCCATATACGTTTGTGCACAAAATTATTTTTATATATATAAAAAGTGAAAACCTAGGGGGGTTGCAACCCCCCGTGATCGACGCCCATGATGCTTACGTTTACTGTCCAAAACACGCGATAGGTTGAGTACGATGTTGATTGGTGTCGTCTCGTGGAAGCTAAACGAACGCACGTAATGTACTGCACCACGTCGTCTTCATGACACATTGTTGAATATGAATTGTACAACTTCACCCAGTGCCTTGTTTACGTGAATGTGCGTGCGTGAATAGCAGATAACTTCTAAGTCTTGTTCCCGGACCCAAAAAGCTCCCGACTATCGTCTGTCAAATATAGGGTCTGGTATGCGTATTTTTTATTTGCACCGTATCGAGGGGTTTTGTACAGTAATACTGCCAATACCGGTCTTGGGACTGAGAATAGGCGTGAACAAGTGCCCGTTCGTTACTGCTCGACATAGTACAGTGTATGTTGCACATTAGGCAAACTCGTTTCGTAAGGCATGGCAAGGTCGTTTTTGTATTGCATTTATGTGTAGTTGTGCTGTTCATGCATACCATGGACCATACCATGGAGATAGCCATGATCATACCATGATGACGTTCTTGGGTCAAGAGCTGCTTAAGCACAAAATTGCATTTTTGAAAAGTCTTCCTTGAGTCAGACAGGATTGGGGCAACCAAATATTCATGTGACGTTTACTGCTTTTGACTCAATTCATCCTTTCCTGCTGAGCATAACATTCACAAGGAGTTTCTGGCTGGCGTACTCATACCCCTCCCCTGACCTTTGGTCAGCGGTCCACCTTGTAGTGTGACCTTGTGTCAGAATGATAGTGCATGTGTGTAAACAAACCAGGGGCCGATTTCACTAACGCTTTGCGATCATCGCAAAGCCCATATCCATCGCTAAACGAAAAATTGCTACGCAAAGTAGCGATCGATTTTCTGTTTAGCGATGGATTTGGGCTTTAGCGATGATCTCAAACGTTAGTGAAATCGGCCCCAGGAGCGGCCCTTCCTCATAGCCACATGTATTGTTAACATTTGCTGGCTATTTTTCACGGATCATAGCATGGAGGAAGGAAAACAGACTGTTTTCCTTCCTCCATGGTCATAGTAAGTGCTGTAATTTAGCAATACTGTGGGGTCAGGATTTCACTGGGTCCACTTGGTACCAAATGACACAAAATTCACGGAATATCTTTGAAATGATTAAAACTTAGATTTGGACTACTTCTTATCATGGAGAAATAAGATTTGAAACTTGATGTTTTAAGTTTGTACTCTAACGCTGTGGTACACTGCGTGGCGTGGTTATGTATGTGACCGCACATGAAGCACAGCAGCTGGATCAGCGATTCGTAGTCTTAAAACAAGGGCGAAATGAGGACGAAACCCCTCGCTATGGTGCAAATAAAAAATACTCGTCCAGCATCGGCTACTTGTACTGGAGGGTCACGTGACCAAAAAAGTAAATTTCTGACTCTTTACGGAAAAATCCGAAACAATACGAACTCGTTTTCGTCCAACTTCGGATAGTGACGTTGACTATCGGCTATTTTCGACAGGTCATTCGAGGTCAAGCATGTACGAAAGGGACAGACAGGTCATGTAAATATGTATAATTCCGTGCTACAGTTAGGCAAAATAGAGCATAATTATTGTCCACATACAGCAAGCACTCTTCCTTTTATGCACCTTTGAGCTAGGAGTTTGTTGTAGGCCCTATGTTTTATCCCACTCTTTGAACTCTTATTCTGCCCAGATAGAATTGCATGTGCTTACAAAAGTGCAAAAATTAATGCTAAAATGGAATCTCGCCAAACTCTTAAACGTTTCAGTAGCCATAACCGGTTAATATGTTGAGTGACATGAATCATGTTCGCAGAGCGAGTCACATTTGATACATAGAATAACCTATAGACAATATGTTACTCACCACATCCTAGTTCATCACCAGCATCATCTGGGCAGTCAATATGTTGATCGCACGCGAATGAGGTGTTTAGACATTTCAGCTGAGACAAGCAAGCGAATTCACCCTGGGAACATTCTGAAATAGAAATATGAGAAGGGATATCAGCAACATTATTGGGAAAGCTCTCTGCAACACATACAAAACTTGTTTTTCATGCAATATTGGGTCATTTCTTTGTTCTCATGTACTGACCAAATGGAAATACCACTGGTATTTGACTTGTACTAATTTCTAATGATGGAATTCTAAATTAGAAAGGTAAACTTAAATTTGTGACGGATAAAGACACATTGAACATCTCTACTAATAGCCTTTTCGTTTGCATGAAAACATTATGTGAACGTGTGCGAGTCCACATACGTCTTGATATCCTGCAATACCCGAAAGTCCTTGGTCCTGGAGTCCACTGTGTACAGTATATGTTACCCTTGCTATTCAATTATATTCTGTATATGTTATTCTGGCTATGATTGGTCAGAAACAATAGAGGCGGGGCTAAGTAAATTAGTCTACTCCTCCAAAAGTGTGACGGACTCCAGGACCCCTCACTGCCAGATTACCCTGCATGTAAGAAGTAAGGGTGCACAAAAAGAAACTTCCGTTGATTTTGACGTCCTAACCCATTGAAACTAATCGGTTTAGGGTGATATGACTAGTCTGAGTGTTTAGGGCACATCTTAAACTGCATGTTACCACCCTACCTGATGACAGGCCTCAATGCACACACCATTGCTTGTCAAAAGGTACAAAAACCAAAAGTTGCACTTTTAGGTACACAGTGTGTAGCTGTGCGTAACCCATTGTACACCCAAACAATATCGCCCTAAGCAATGTAGCACATGGAAGTTCAACTTGTATAGACCTTTCTTTTGCAACGGCACAGACCGAGTTTTTGCCAACCAGCATGGCGGAAACTATGGCGAGCCGTCAAAGCTAGGCATAAAAATAACCACAATTTTAAACACAACGTTTCATAAACATGGAAAGATATTGCTGAATGTAATAGAAACAACACAAGCAATGATGGTATGTATTTTGTATGCTATGTAAAGTTGGTAAAAATGCTGAATTTTGTCACGCCGTCTGCCAAGAGGATGAAATGATTTGCAACATTCGGCCGCCCATACCACGTATTGCCAACCAGTGCGTCCGTGTTTGTAAACAAAAGAAAGGTCTATACCTAAAAATGTACAACTTTTAGTTTTTGACCTTTTGACACTAACAATGCTGTGTGTGTATTGAATAGTGTTGAGTCCTTGACATCTAGGGCATCAAACTGCAGCTTAATGTGTGCTCTAAACACTAGCTCGGACTACTCGTTAAGTTGACCCCAGACCGAACAGATTTAAAGAGGTTGGACATCAAAATCCTCTGAAGTTTCTTGTTTGCACCCTGTATTTAAATCACCTCACCTGTTAGTTCGTTCGTTGTAAAAACTAGACGCAGCTTCTCTAGTCTGTATTGAGACCATACTTTAAAGATCACCCACATTCCCGACTGAAGAGATTGTATACGTCTTGGAAACTGGCCTCCGTCCATATCTGTCTCATATATAACCACCCCTGTTGCAGGGTCCGGTCCGTTTCCTATCGTCATGTCCACGAAGTATCCAGAAAATTCCAACACCTCAACTTGAATTCTGGATGCGTTCGGCTTCTTAAAGTGCCAGATGCATTCTGGGAGTTTGTTGTACGTTGTTTTTGTGGCGTTTGGCGCATCAGATGCATTCCCATAATGAATCTCCAAGTAGCCGCTCTCAGTGTTTTCGTTTGTAACGGCGATAATACTCAGCTCAGCATTGTGGCTCAAGTGATTCAAGACACCACCACAGAGGTCTGGAAATTGAAAGTAAGCTTTGATGCTAATTTGGGGACGTCACTGTCCTGGGCCGTTTTTTTAACCTTGGCTTCGGCTAACGGCTTCGTCGGGCGTTGTCTTCGTCATCAAAAGGGTAAATTATGATTTTTTAATTGAAGCCGCAGTTCCTTTTTCTTGCACAGACTATTTCCTTCTAGGCCCAATCCAAAAACCACAATTTCGAAATTGAGCCGAAGCCGAAGGCCAAGACGAAGCCGAGTGACTTATCACAAAGGTTAGTTGTCTTCTTAAAAATACATCATACAATCTTCATCCCCATAAGAAAGGGAAAAAATGTGAACGATCAAAAATGCAAACGGTTGATTTGGACTTAGCTTAAAAACAAGATTGCACTGTGCTACTTTCTCCATCAAACTGCGCCTGTTAATGGCTCTAGACAGGGCTTATACATAATGTGTGTATTTCATGTTGCAAAGGAGGGATAAAGTATCAACTCACCACAATCCTTGGCTTCGTCCGAGTAGTCTAAACAGTGCGCTCTACCATCACAAACTAAGTCTTCAGGGATACACTTTGGCTCAAACGGGCACAAGAACTGTCCTTTATCACATTCAACTAATAGGAAGAATAATACAAAGAAAAAGAGATGGGTCCTTCAAATTATTATTTAACCACATAGCCCAGTGTAACCCAGAAAGTTGTGAACCTGCTTGTTTTTCATTGGAGCATATGATTAATATGTTTATGCAAAATACAATACTGGCCATAGCCAATCGTATGTGATATCGCAGAGACAGAACAGTTGTTAGGATATGGTTTATTCATGCAAACAATGTATTGCCCTTCAACCACGTAGATAAGCACTTCACTATAAGTGCCTTCGAGCACACATGAAAAAAATCATGCGCTAGCTCAGGTGGGATTCGAGCCCACGACCTCCTGCTTACTAGTTGAGATACCATACCTTCTAGGTCAACAAGCTAGCTGGGTCAGCAGAGTGAGTCGAATCCCTTATCGGGGGGGCGTCGTAATTAATCAGTTCTAATTGATTT
>OZ020265.1:3078269-3092649 GCA_963971285.1 Astropecten irregularis
AAACAAATTGACAGATGTTCATGACACAATAAATTTACGTTGCAAGTCGAAAGTAAATTCGGAGTAAATGATCAAGTATGTATATGCAGCGATATGGTACAAAGCAAAAACAGATAAAAGTTAAAACAGAAATTCGAAATGGTAAATATTGATTACAACGAGTAAGCATAACAGAGAACCAACATTTGAATATATTTAAGTCAATGATAACAACAAAGTCCTCCAAACCAATCATTTTGACATTTACATATATTGAGAGTTTTCTTTGTCTGCTATTAAAAATAATATGGACAGCAAAATGCCTCAAAAGGTCAGTCCAGGATTGGTAATAAACCCAAACAGAAATGTTCACAGATAACGTTCAGGGTATGAAGATGATGCTTGTAGAAACATGCCGTTAAAATAAATCCATCTGAAATGGTGTATTTATACAGAAATTAGTAAATTAAAACAAAGACCGATATTTCGGGGTAAGATCAAAAACATTCTTTATGTTTTGTAAGAAAAATTTAGTCGGTTTTTCGCTATTTTCTCGTGACTCAGGTGTCCGATTGAGCTCATATTTTGACAGGTTTATCATTGCATGCATGTACATGTTTGATCAGACAAAGTGTGAGTACTGCTGTGTGTACCTATTATGCATTATATCTTTAAAGGAAATCCTATTTTATATATGATAACCACAAGGGAAACTGACTGAGTTTTAAGTCATTGAAAAGTGAACAAAGACAAATTGAGTGAGCGGGATTCGAACCGGCGACCTCCTGAATACCATGCATACACCGCCACAGAAACCACGCACACACCGCCACACCCTGCCTTCTGACTGCCAAACGAACAAAGACAGTTGACTATTGGGGTCACCACCAACGTAGGGCTGGATGGCTCAGTTGGTAGAGCGCCTGTACGGTATTCAGGAGGTCGCCGGTTCGAAATCCTATTTTATGAGATTACTGAATGGCCCGGTCTTTGTTCTCAGTCAATCAAAATGAAAGCCGTTACAAGAAAAACGTCACGTTTTCAATGTTCCCTAGATCAAAACGTTAGTTTTGATCAGTGCAAAAGTTTTGGGTATTCTCATTCAGAATGACCTAAAATGGGAAACGCATGTGACATTTATTGAAAAACGAGCTATCGGGAAACTCTATATGCTGCGGCCATTGAAACGCTATGGCCTTCCTCGCCACCTCATTACTATATTGAAAAGTTATATTAGACCCCTCACAGAATATGCCGCACCAGTCTGGAGCGGGGCCCTCACCGGACATCAGAAATCCGGATAGAAAAAATCCAAAAACGTGCTCTCCGCATTATCCTAGGGCCTGAGTACACAACTTACAATGAATCCTTGTCACTCTGCTCGCTAGAATCTATGGAAGATCGTCGAAAGTCGCTATGTAATCTATTTATAGAAAAGACTTTGAAAAACACAAACCAATTTCAACAGTATATACCTACCACCAATAGCACTAGAGACCTTAGACGTAGAACAAAAATTCCTGAGTTCCATTGTAAGTCTGAAAGAATGAAAGAAAGTGCCTTGCCACACTTGATTCATAGCTTTAATGAGATCTAATTATTTTGATAATGTGTTTTCTTTTAGTTTCAACTTTTTTTATGTTCTATGTGAGTGATGTAACTTAGCTTCATGTTCATGTTTTTTTTTTAAGTTCCCTTTTTTTTTAAGGTCAACCTTTTTCTTAATTCCTTTTTTCTTTTCTTTTGTTTACATGTTTCCACGTGTGTGACATGTTGCATTGATTAATCGTCTTAACGTAATTTTTTTTTATACATTTTTTGCCTTTTAATTTAATTTAATGCTCCTTTTTGTGTGTGATGTAACTTTGCTTCATGGTTTTAATGTATTTATAAGACGAATCATAAGGCCTCTCCCTTTTAAACAAATTCTAGTTTTTAATTGATTATCCAAATTTTACCTCCTTCCTTTCTCTTTTTTGTCTTTTTATAAAGTGCAATAGTAAACTTTTGATATTTTGTTTTAATGTTCTTCTAATGCAATGTTAATTTATTCACATGCAATTCAGCATGTTGCTGCCAGATGTGAATGTTTTTATCTAATAAGCCATTATTGAATTGAATTGAATTGAATTGAATTGAATTGAATTGAATTGAATTGAATTGAATTGAATTGAATTGAATTGAATTGAATTGAATTGAATTGAATGGAATTGGATTGAATTGAATTGAATTGAATTAAGTAAGTGCTTCCTGATAAATGATTACATTTAGTTGTAAAGACACAACGAACTTGCTTAACTGATTCTCTTCCCTCGATTGCGTTGAAAGTATTTGTTATGCATTTGTGTTCAATCCAAGCACCTATAGGACGAGTGATTTATTGTTGACAGGTTAGAACCAAATTGTGCTATTACGAACCATCTTGTAAGTCAAAACACGTATGAAAGTTGGCATCTTATGAGGATGGAACATTTCATAACTATGCAGTCATGTTACGGTCATCGCTGTGATAATAAAAAAAAGAGAGATCAATTTCGGCGGATCTGATCCGACCTTCCCAGATCCTCTCCCAAATGTGTTCTTTTTCACCCAATTAAACATAATTATGTTGGCGATCAAGTTCCTACCATTCGTACTGTCCCAAAGAATGTTGAAAACTGACATTCCTTTGAGGAAATTACTCACCCGAAAATACAGACGATATTTGTATTGGTCGCGGTGCGTTCGAAGGCTTTTCATGCATACTGATTCGTATGGGTAAACCTCTTCAAAACATGGTCAGTTTTCCTCGATTTTGAGTATTCTGTGGGGCATTGAAGATGTCAACAACATGATACTGTTTTAATGATGTTTTATTGGGTGAAAAAGAACACATTTTGAAGAGGATCCGGAAACGTCAGACCAGATCTGGGATCCGACTTTAAACAACACCCTCAATTTCAGCTAGTCTAGGAGACACGGGTTTTCTTGATATGTTTCTTTTTTCCTGCAGACGATGAACGTTCGATATAAATAACAGCTCACAATCAAAGTTGATCTTTGACACTGCCACACCCTATTTTAAAATGATAAATTTATTGCGGCTGCAATCAAACCGTGTATAAGTCATCCGTGCATCAATCACGTCAATGCCTTTCCAGATTTACAAACATGGTTAATTGGAAAAAGGGTTTTTAATTGAATGTGTAATAACCTTAGATAAGATTGATCACAAGTGAGGTTTGTGCAAGCAAAAACGACAGCGATTAATCACTCAGATATACAAGGCTTCACAATTACTGTCCATTTGATCTTCCTTGCATTGTGAGGGATGTGCTTAGTTTATATTATGAGCTATATCAGAGCTCGAAATTACCTTGACGTGTAAGATCGGTCGAGCTGTTTATTATCAGCAAACACACTTTGCGCACCTTTCGTATTGGCCAGCAAACCAGTTATATTATAAATGGAACAATTTCGCTCGCACAGCTACCGAATAACATGTTCACAATCAAAAACACGATTTTTTTTTTATGCATCTTCATTGACATACAATTACCACTTTTTGTGTCATCCAACCCAACAAGGAATTACGCTATTGTGCATCTAGGTAACTGAGAGCTGAAACACCATTTCATGTACTTGTGCAATGTTGAAATTAACAAAGAAATTATCATAAAGAAATCTTAACATATTCAAACTAAAGAGATTTCATATGACCAAAATGGGCGTACATCTTTATCGTAAATTTTATTAAGCGCTCCATATCAGACTTAACTGGGTCACTGGAATAATTGGGACATATTTGTTTGGACAGTAACGGCCAATGTTTAACTTCCATTACTGAAGTTTGCAGAACGGGCGCTGCCTTATAATATCAAACTGACAGACGATAATTGTGCTCTAGTTGAATCAATATTCATGGACACAAAGTTGGCGTTGTTTTATAGGTTTTCTGACATACCCTTTCCTCCTTAGTATAGGGTTTTTGTGTGTTGAATCATGTTTTTTTCACTCAACCGATGGCTTAATTGCTTTACCAGACCATCTATGTCAATCAAGTTGCCTTTTTCAAGTTTTATGTTTTTTAAATAATATTTTTACTGTTAGTCCCCAATATGAGTATGCATGAACATTCTCCATTTTGTAAAGCTATTCAAAGGAAAACCAAATGCTGGTTTGAAACCAAATTAAGACTTGCCATTCATTATCTATCGGAAAATTATCTGTATGAAGGCTAAACAATAACCACTGCAAAAAAGCACTGCAGGAACCATTTAAAGGACTGGTATAATAAAATAATATTAGGTAAAGGTCAAAGAACAGAACTCATACTTTGTCTAATCCAACATGTTAATAAATTAACACACCTATGACAATTTGAGCTCAATCGGACATCTGAATCATGAAAAAAGAGAAGAACCAACTCAATTGTTCTTATAAAACATAAAGAACAGTTTTGATCTTACCGCGAGATCAAAACTGTTTTCCAGGTTTGTTTGACTAATTTCTGGATATATACAGCATTTCAGGCGAAATAAATGTCAACAGTATGTTTCTACCAGCAGAATCTTCACACCCTGAAAGTGATACGTAAATCGGTGAACATTTCAGTTTGGGTAAGTTACCAAATCTATAATAATGTACCTGTAAATCACTTACTAGACACAAAACTACGTAATAACAACGAAACTACACAAACCTACTTTTTTCACAAATTTAATTTCCCTTCTCTTTTCAATGTGTACTTTAGGCCTATTTGAATGACCAATAGAAAACGGTAACGAACTCATGGAATTTGTGAAATTGTACTTACCATACGTAGATAAAAGCTGGTCCATAAACGATGCAAGCTGAAAACCATGCGTGTCCCGCTCTGCAGTTTCCCTATCATAAAAGTCAATTAGAGTGATTGTCTTTTATGGACAACCCCTATGCACTGACTGATGTGAATCCACGGGAATACATAGCTTTAATAGATATGGAGTGGTGTGTTGCACAACCGCGTTATTTATACTGTCGCTCTAGGCTGTCATCTGGTGTGACGATGTTTGTATGCAGGAATGAACAGACTGAAGCCAGCACGTGATGTGCTCATCGGTTTGATGTTAAAGACTAGTTGATTGGTATATGGTACCGTCATAAGGTGCCTGTCAGGTTCCTATCACACGAGATAGTATCAGATGATAATAATGGCGACAAGATCCAATGAATGGGTCCTCCATCAAATCAGACCAAGATAAAGGTTGCTTAAGATGATCAATAAACGGAAAATTGCGTTTGTAGGGCACATTCTCAGAAGCAATCTGCTGGAAAAGGAACTATAACCTGGGTGCGTTAACGGAAAGAGAAGGAGGGGTAGACCCAAAACACGATACAGCGACAACATCAAAAAGATAAATGGCTTGAGTTTTGTTGGAGCTCATTGGCCAAGAACAAAGACTTAGGGAGGACCCCAGCAGTTTTACAATGAACTAACCGTTCTATGATGATGAAAGGCGAAAACTGTTTTTATAATACAAACGTGTTCCTTCTATACACAGGGAGGACACGACACTTTACGGTAAAAAAAAAAATTTCGGTAAGGGTCCTTTCAGAATTTCGGACTTCTGCTTTCAAACTATATCTGCCCCATAGTTTACACGAAAGCCATTTCCAAAAGTGAAATAGTTTGCATTATGTCAGATGTTGTCAAACAGCCAAAGCATTATTCATATATAAATATTTAACAACTTACTAGCCTGATGCAGTGTTGGTTATTTATCCTTTTTTTTCATCATCATCATTTACATTTTTTTCAACGTTGCCATAGATAATGGACATGTTTTGTTTTACATAATCAAATGTAATACATAAATAAATAAATAAATAAATAAATAAATAAACAGAGATTTTTATACTATTCAAAAAATAACAGTAAATACAGGTAATACAGGATGTATATATTTATACATAAACATTCCCCCAAGATAATACAATTAATCAAATTTTTAGCAATTTTAAATTTGCAAAAATGGGCCCAGTATGTTCACGGAAGCCCATTTTAAAAATGATTTTTACTGCTCGCTTTTGCAAGTTGAGCAGTCTTTTACATTCAGGAGTTGTATTACTCCCAAGTCAAAATGGAGTAATTTAAGTAAGGAACACAAATAAATTATATAAGGTTAGCAATTATACTACTACAAGTAATAAACTGCTGCAAACTGGTCATCAGCCAAAATGACCTGAAATATATCAAATGCTTTAAGTTGGGAGGGCCTGACGCGTTTTGAAGGGGTGGTATGAGAGTCACGGTGGGTACGATAGGTCAGACAAAGGGTGGGGGTCAGATAGGCAAGATCAAAGGTAACAGACTACAAAAGGGGTTGGAAAGAGTGGCGCTGGGGGTGGGGGATTAACAAAGGAGTTAATTAGAGGATTGGAGATCAAGATGGGCAAGAGGGAGGAGAGGAATGCAAAAAGCAGGAGGGATCAGAGAGTACCTGTTGATGAATGAATCTCCTTTTCATTCTAGTTGTGAATTAAGGTGGTGTTTTCACAAGTGCGTGCCAACTAGGATATTGGGTAGGGAATCTAGGTATTTGAGTCAACACACCATTTCTCACCATAACTATTGGGTCTATTTTTTAATAATACGATAAATAGGCTGCTGCAACGGGCTTATCAACCAACTATCACCGGTAATTATATATGCAAATGTTGAAGGTAATATCACAGCTTGGTTTTTGTGAAAGAAATCCAGATCCATGAGCAAAAATATCAAGGAAGATACAGTGACAGTCATCTGTAAAATTCCCAGTTCCATACGCTGCCCACTTTTTGAAAAAGCATTGAACAACGCCGATAGTATTTTAAAGATCTTTTACCGGTATTTTTTATCTTTCAAAGATCAACTGTTTTTGGTTGTTGGTTTTACTCTTTTGTGGATACATACAGCATTTCAGGCAGAAAAACGTTAACGGTGTGTTTCTACCATTACCATCTTTGTACCCTGTACGTTTTAGGTAAATCCGTGATGTTTCAGTTTCGGTATGCTACCAAAGTATGACATTACAAGTTTAAGGCCAGACGTCTCGATCCTGGCAGACAAACCTTTGAGAACGATCCTGCTGGAATCGAAACATAAGGCCGTCTCATCTCGATATACTCTAGATAATTTTGTTAGATGACCCAATAACTACTTTACCTTTCAATAAGCACTTCGTTTAGAACAGACCAACATTTCAGATATCCCGGATACATATCCTCTTCTCCTTAATATTACTTGTGTACAATCTTGCCTGGTCAGATGAACACAGACATTAGCAAAAAGATATAATTAACATAGTCAAACTAAAGAGATTGGAATACAAAAACAATTTTATATAAACAAAAAATTGGCAAAACGTCTTATGGGTTCCACATAAAAAAAAATAGACTTAGCTGGGTCACTGGAGTAATTGGGACATTTTGTTTGGACAGTAACGGCCAATGTTTAACTTCCATTACTGAAGTTTGCAGAACGGGCGCTGCCTTACAATATTAAACTGACAGGCATTCATTATGCTCTAGTTGAATCAATATTCATAATGTCTGCATCATTGAGTTCTAATTATGTGTTTAAGAACGACGTGCGGCTCGGACCAAGCACTCCCCCAACAACAAATCAGGTCAAACAAATTGACCGCATTTATGTATAATAATAACAATAACAGACATTTATAATACGCTGTTACAAAGTATCACAGCGCTTCACAAAGAACAAAACAGAAAGTAAATCAATTAATACAGGCATAAATACAAAGAAATACAATATAATGATACTAGCGGTTAACCTCGCAGAAACATGTCACAACTCAGGACCTATCCCCAGCACTGCAGTGCAACACCCTCCCCTGCAATTAAACATGAATCCATCCCAACCGCTAAAAAGGAAGGTGCGACACAGCAGCACTCAGGACCAATCCCAAGCCAGGGGCCAATTTCATAAAACTGTTAAGCACAAAAATGTGCTAAGCATGACATTTCTGTCTTCATAAAAACAGGATTAACAGCCAAATTTCTACGTCCTGTGTATCACTTGTGATTGTTCTTTGGCTGTTGTTCGCCGACCATGAATATCAAATGGAATTTTCAATGATGGTTTGTTTTATTGGGCGAGACATTTTTGTGCTAAGCACATTTTTGTGCTTAACAGTTTATGAAATTGGACCCTGGGCGAATCTGGCAAAATCGACCGCCGGTCCCCAGCAGTATCAACCATTAGATAAGAAAGCATCCAGTAACTCTGCAGAACGAATTTGATAAGGCAGACTGTTCCAAAGGCGAGGTGCATGAGCGTAGAATGCACGATCTCCTGCAGCAGAGTGCATCTTGGGAACTGCAAGGCTTGTACTGTCTGAACCAGAGCGAAGGCCAGGGCGTCCAGGTTGGTGTTTATTGATGAGACTAGTGAGGTATTCAGGGGCAGTATTGTGGAGAGGGGTTAGGATCTTGAATATAATTCGGTGATGGACTAGGAGCCAGTGGAGTTGATTTATGTATGATATGCAATCATTCATGCAATGCAGGTATTAATCAACTTCTAGCATTTATTGCTTGAATTTTCAACATCTAGAACACGTCAAGAACTGTAACCATGCAAATATGCCATCTTTAATATGTTGGTAGAAATGTACATTTTACATTATTGGACTCATCCATTGCACTGATTTTGACTCCAGTGTGTATTAGTTTATGTGAACCGCTTGATTCCATTTCTACTTCAGAGATCAACTGCAAACTTGAACATTAAACATAACGCTATTTCCCAAGGATCATGCGTGTCGATCCCGGGGGGGATGGGGGGAATATCCCCCAATATTTTAAGGTTGAATGGCATTCAAGTTTATTGTATAGAAATATTACATGATCCTTGTTGTTTTTGTGTCTTCGCATATAAAGTTTAATTCTTCTGAATATCGTTTTAAAATGCTCTAAAATGTGACTTTTCAACTCTGTTTTTATTAAAAAAAGTCCCTGATTTGGGCGGGGGTACCTCACCACAGCCTAGTTACTCCCCCCGCTCGGTCACTTCGCTCCCTCGCATATAGGACACCAAATCACCAATCATCCCCCCAATTATGAAAAAACAACAACACCAGTGCCAAGGATCGTTTAAGATGTTTCCAGCATTAGCAATGCTGCAACCTAATAGAAACGAAGGGGGATCACTCAAAGAGGAAGCAGCTTTTTAATCAATATGATCACAAGTGAAACTTAATATTGGAAAGCTCAGTTGGTAGAGCGTGGGTACTATATTTAGGGTTCACCCTGCAGTATAGAGTGCGGCGGTGCGTATGTTGCCACACAAAGAAGGACAGGGACACTTAGACTAGGACTATACGCCGTGCTACTGCCGTGCCGAACTTATATCAATTGAGTGCATTAGCGCTGCAGTTGCGCTAAACGCCGAACTTAATTGAAAGTGTCAAGCCACTGCTGTTCTGAATACCGATAGCGCGGCAGACCCTGTCCAGCCAAAGAGCTTGAAGTGCCGAACTCAATTTGCCGAGCCAAATTCACACTATACGCCAAGCTATTGCCGTGCCAAACTTGAAAATGTAGAATCATTTGAGTTCGGCGCGGCAGTAGCACGGCGTATAGCCTAGGCCTTAGGCAGTAATGGCGGATGGATTATCGCGCCTTCGAATCGGTCTATGAGATGGTCAACTATTTTGTCATGTGGGACTCCTCCACTTGCAACTTCATACTGTTCATACTGTGATGGAAACAAAATTGCCCATATTTTGTTTTTGCTATGGACCTTATTGAAAATGTAGTTTTGTGTGGTGGCTTGCCACTGCCCTGGGACGGTTATGTAATCCTTTGTCACTTGTCCTTTCAGTGACAAGTGCCACTTTTGCATTACCCCCTTATAGCTTCTCCCCACGCACCCCTGCTTCATGCAGGTCGTTATACACTCACCGAGTAGCGTTCGAAATCTAGTTCGCCTTGACTGCTACCTTTCAGCTTGTAGTGTCCCGACCATACTCCCATGATCCACAAGCCGTGTTTTACCTGTGTTTCATTGTGGCTGTCCTTCCCACAAAACTGTTTTTCATGCGGATGAGCGTAGCGAAGTAGCAAGAAAATAGCCCAATACGGGCCAAAACGGGGTATGTGCAAAGCATTCTGTGTAATTTGTTTGCTAATGCTGGTCCTGAGTGATGATGTACATTTGCCACAAGATTACCCACTGTCATTTTGCGCTGTATCCTACATCACGCGTTCACGCCCTCTTTTATCCGTGTATAGATTATTCTGTCTGGTGGTGACTCTCTGTCATATCATCATGGGGTTCCCTTCTCAACGAAGGATATGGATAATGATGTATGGAATTGGAATTGTGCAGAAAACTTTGAAGGTGCTTGGTGGTTCAAGGCTTGCTGTTCTTGCCATTTGAATGGCGAATTTAAGGAAGGTGGGGCAACCGAAAATGGCGATGGCGTACGTTGGGATACTTGGAAAGGGCGGGAATATTCCCTGAAAGGAAGCACCATGAAAATACGTGAAATTTGTGAATAAACATTCTCTGAAGAAAAATGTTCTGTATTACTTCTACAATCTAAAATAAAATGGTTTGTCTCACGTAAACATGGATGAAATACTCTGCATGATCATTTAAAATATTCTCCTTCAAGAGTATTCACGTGCTAAATCATTTGAGTTAAGACTTTAATACTCGCACAACTGTAGTTGCACTATAATTGTTTGACCACTATGTCCAAACAAATAGCGGCTTTTTACTCTAGAATGTATTTGCGTCTATATTTTGGCAAACATAATCTGTAGGTATTTCAAGACCAGGGTAAATTCCCATGTAAGTAATTATTATCCTTTTGGTGTAATGCCAAGTAGGGTATATCAATAGCTGTACGATATAATTGTCCCTTTTGTTTTAATGATCATTACATGATTGCAACTGTATAAGCAAGATTAGGGAGAAACCTTTTGCTATAAAATTCTACGTATATTTAGAAATACGTATGTTCAGATTGTTCACAACTCTGTGGGAATTTCGCCCTTACGTAGCAGTTAACTATAACTACACTTTTTTGGCATTTTAATGGGATCTGCCGGTGAACCCAAAATATGTTTCCCATGTACAAAACTCATGTGACGCATTAACTTTTCGTATAGTGACTGACGGTCAGGATTTTGTATCATTTAGATCTCATTATTTTACGCGATTGATGATTTGAAGAAAAAACGTAAAAAAAAAATTACTTTGAAATAAATTAGTGCAAATAAGTCTATATTCATATGATTTCGAAGGAGAACTTGTTGAATGCAAGTAATTGTACAAGGTGAAATAAAAGAAAAACAATCGTGCATTTTCTTTTATCAAATTTTAATCATTGCAGCTGTAGTGGTTTAAACTAGTTTTAATATTACTTTCTACAAATCAGATTGAGCAGAAGGCCGAGATTGATTCATTATCAGAGTTTATTCTAGCATAGAGTGATCATAGCATGTATATGTAGCATATCACATCATTGCTCTAATTACTCTTCGCGTGGGTATTGACTTGAATTGAATTGAATTTTTTTAAAAGTGGTTCCATATCTTAAAAACATATGAATAGTTTGATTGATTGTGGTAGCATTTAGAAACTGTGAATTCAGTGGAACATATTTGAAATATTTGACTCAAAGTAAATTATAATCGTTAAGATCTAGAGACTGTTAATCTAAAATGTCTGAAGCGCAAACTATGTATTATACTTTTTTGATTTTGTGGTAATCATAATTTTATCGTTTTTATTATGGTGTCTCTTTTTGTTTCGCCTTCGGGTGTTCATTGAGACGAAATTTTAGATTTCTGTATTTTGATATATTCTGATATTTTCGTCATTTGCATTTCCGACCAATTGTAATATTTAAGTATTAGTAAATAGAAAGAACTAAATTGAGTTTTAAAGAGATATTGTACGAGAAAGATAGAAGTAGAAGGAGTGTTAAAACTCGTTTTTACCTAAATGAAAGAATTAATTGATGACAAGGGAACAACATTCATTTTAATAGCTTTTGTTTGATGTGTTAAATGATGACTTCTTTTTTGGATAGCTATTTGCTTCATTTTCATTCTTGCCAACGTTTTATGTTTAGAATTGGTACAAGACAATAACTAAAATTGGGTTGTAAAGAGAGATCGTGCCAGATTGGAAGAATTAATGAATATAAAGGCTTTTAAAAAGGAATGAAAATAATCTAAAAGTAATAAAAGTAAGCTTGCGGAGACACCATGTATAATCTCTTTTAAAATGTGTGGTTCTGAAAAGAACCGGTGAGAGTAATGTTCTCGACGTTCCGGCCAGTGTACTCTGGCCGTCCTCAGGAGAGTGAGTGCCGTGAAGCGAGAAGAGAGCTGTTTATAAAGGCGTAGTCAGGATTCTGGGTGTGTGTACTCAGGTGTGGTAAGGCGGGAACTGTGGTTCGGGTATAGGAGACCCTAGCCAAGGTGAAGTGGTGAGATGAAGTAACTAACTGTGTGAGGGATAGGGGGGAGGGTGAGGTTTCGGGTATAGAGGACCCTACTTCCCGGGTGTGATAGTGTTGAGTAGTGGGCGCCAGATGTCGCTGAGCTTGAAACCCACGTCTTGGGGGACGGTGTTGTTCTTGAAGATCTCAATGGCTTCCCGGATCCTTCGGGGAAACCAGTTGTTGATGGGGGTGATCAGTTCGGCGTTGTCCCATTTGATGTGGTGGTCCGATGAGTAGGCGTGATTGACGATGGCGGATTTGTCGTAGTCGCCCCGGCGGCCGTGGGCCCGGTGTTCCTTTATTCTGGTTGGTAGGTTGCGTCCTGTTTCCCCGATGTAGACTTTGCCGCACTCACAAGGAATGCGGTATACCCCTGGTTGGCTGCTGGGTGGGCGCTTGTCTTTGTGGGTGTGTAGTGTAGCTTGAAGTTTGTTGGGTGCTGAGTGGAAGACCCGGATGTTGCACGACTGGAGGATCTTGCGAAGCTGATGGGAGGTGGGGCCTAGATAGGGGAGGCAAACAGTGGCGGTAGGTGGATCGGCTTCGGGTATAGGAGACCCTAACACCTTGGGGCGGGGATCTCGGAGGTCGATGTCCTTGTGATGGTAGCCGTTGAGGATGAGGGCGCTCTTGATGTGATGTAGTTCTTGTGGCAGATGGTCAGCGTGGCATGTGTGATATGCCCGTCTGACGAGGGTCCGGTTGATAGATGACTTGATGGCAGGGTGATGGAACGAACGCTGGTTGAGGTACCGGTCTGTGTGGGTAGGTTTCCGATGGACGCTGTGCTTGAGGGTACCGTCAGGGTTCCTTGTGAGCTGGACGTCAAGGAAGGAGAGTTGGCCTGCCTGTTCCTGTTCCATGGTGAACTTGATGGATGGGTGTTGTTGGTTAAGGTAGGTCAGGAACTCCTGTAGCCGGTCTTGTCCGTGGGGCCATATGACGAAAGTGTCGTCAACATAGCGTAGCCAGAGGGAGGGTTTGAAGTCCGCGGTGATGATAGATGATGTTTCAAATTCCTCCATGAAGATGTTGGCGAGGGCTGGGGATATAGGAGATCCCATGGCCGTGCCTGAGGTCTGCTCGTAGAACTTGCCTTGGAATTGGAAATAGTTGGATGATACGCAGAGGTGAATCAGGTCGGCAATCTGGTCAGGTGATAGGTTGGTGCGATCAGCAAGAGATGGGTCTGCGTCCAGGCGTTGCTTGGTGATGTAGCACGCCTCATCCGAAGGAACGTTGGTGAATAGCGAGACCACATCAAAGCTAACCATCACGTCGGTGGGCTGTAGTACTAGGTTCTTGGTAAGATCGATGAATTGGTTGGAATTGGCGATGTGATGAGGAGTGTTGCCTACAAGTGGTTGGAGGATGCTGGCAAGGAGGCGAGCAGTCCGTAGGTGGGGGATCCTCTGGAGGAGACAATGGGCCGGAGTGGGAACATCTGTCTTGTGTATCTTTGGTTGGCCAAAGAATCTCGGGCAGGATGAGGATGATGGGCGGAGGCGGCGGTACAGTGCTATCGGGATGGAGTCTGATCGTTGGAGGGAGAGGAGCTTGCTGGCGATGCGCTTCTCGATCCGTTGAGTTGGGTCCTTGGGTAGAGGGTGGTAGGAGCCAGAGGAGAGGATGTCATGGACCTTCTCAGTGTATGATGATCGGTCCATGACCACGGTGGCGTTGCCCTTGTCTGCTTTGATGATGTGGATGGACTTGTCCTTGCGGAGTTGCTGGAGGGCTTGTGTCTCTTGATAGCGGAGGTTGGACTTGGGGGGCTTGGCTCGTTGTAGGACTTGCTGCATCTTGATGCGGATGTCGTCCGCTGTGTTCTTGTCGAGTTTCCGGAGGGCTGGTTCGGTGGCTTGGATGACTTCGGCTGTAGGGATGTTGCGGGGGGTGGTAGCAAAGTTCATGCCGAG
>OZ020265.1:3092849-3204374 GCA_963971285.1 Astropecten irregularis
ATCGGAAACCTACCCACACAGACCGGTACCTCAACCAGCGTTCGTTCCATCACCCTGCCATCAAGTCATCTATCAACCGGACCCTCGTCAGACGGGCATATCACACATGCCACGCTGACCATCTGCCACAAGAACTACATCACATCAAGAGCGCCCTCATCCTCAACGGCTACCATCACAAGGACATCGACCTCCGAGATCCCCGCCCCAAGGTGTTAGGGTCTCCTATACCCGAAGCCGATCCACCTACCGCCACTGTTTGCCTCCCCTATCTAGGCCCCACCTCCCATCAGCTTCGCAAGATCCTCCAGTCGTGCAACATCCGGGTCTTCCACTCAGCACCCAACAAACTTCAAGCTACACTACACACCCACAAAGACAAGCGCCCACCCAGCAGCCAACCAGGGGTATACCGCATTCCTTGTGAGTGCGGCAAAGTCTACATCGGGGAAACAGGACGCAACCTACCAACCAGAATAAAGGAACACCGGGCCCACGGCCGCCGGGGCGACTACGACAAATCCGCCATCGTCAATCACGCCTACTCATCGGACCACCACATCAAATGGGACAACGCCGAACTGATCACCCCCATCAACAACTGGTTTCCCCGAAGGATCCGGGAAGCCATTGAGATCTTCAAGAACAACACCGTCCCCCAAGACGTGGGTTTCAAGCTCAGCGACATCTGGCGCCCACTACTCAACACTATCACACCCGGGAAGTAGGGTCCTCTATACCCGAAACCTCACCCTCCCCCCTATCCCTCACACAGTTAGTTACTTCATCTCACCACTTCACCTTGGCTAGGGTCTCCTATACCCGAACCACAGTTCCCGCCTTACCACACCTGAGTACACACACCCAGAATCCTGACTACGCCTTTATAAACAGCTCTCTTCTCGCTTCACGGCACTCACTCTCCTGAGGACGGCCAGAGTACACTGGCCGGAACGTCGAGAACATTACTCTCACCGGTTCTTTTCAGAACCACACATTTTAAAAGAGATTATACATGGTGTCTCCGCAAGCTTACTTTTATTACTTTTAGATTATTTTCATTCCTTTTTAAAAGCCTTTATATTCATTAATTCTTCCAATCTGGCACGATCTCTCTTTACAACCCAATTTTAGTTATTGTCTTGTACCAATTCTAAACATAAAACGTTGGCAAGAATGAAAATGAAGCAAATAGCTATCCAAAAAAGAAGTCATCATTTAACACATCAAACAAAAGCTATTAAAATGAATGTTGTTCCCTTGTCATCAATTAATTCTTTCATTTAGGTAAAAACGAGTTTTAACACTCCTTCTACTTCTATCTTTCTCGTACAATATCTCTTTAAAACTCAATTTAGTTCTTTCTATTTACTAATACTTAAATATTACAATTGGTCGGAAATGCAAATGACGAAAATATCAGAATATATCAAAATACAGAAATCTAAAATTTCGTCTCAATGAACACCCGAAGGCGAAACAAAAAGAGACACCATAATAAAAACGATAAAATTATGATTACCACAAAATCAAAAAAGTATAATACATAGTTTGCGCTTCAGACATTTTAGATTAACAGTCTCTAGATCTTAACGATTATAATTTACTTTGAGTCAAATATTTCAAATATGTTCCACTGAATTCACAGTTTCTAAATGCTACCACAATCAATCAAACTATTCATATGTTTTTAAGATATGGAACCACTTTTAAAAAAATTCAATTCAATTCAAGTCAATACCCACGCGAAGAGTAATTAGAGCAATGATGTGATATGCTACATATACATGCTATGATCACTCTATGCTAGAATAAACTCTGATAATGAATCAATCTCGGCCTTCTGCTCAATCTGATTTGTAGAAAGTAATATTAAAACTAGTTTAAACCACTACAGCTGCAATGATTAAAATTTGATAAAAGAAAATGCACGATTGTTTTTCTTTTATTTCACCTTGTACAATTACTTGCATTCAACAAGTTCTCCTTCGAAATCATATGCATATAGACTTATTTGCACTAATTTATTTCAAAGTAATTTTTTTTTTTTACGTTTTTTCTTCAAATCATCAATCGCGTAAAATAATGAGATCTAAATGATACAAAATCCTGACCGTCAGTCACTATACGAAAAGTTAATGCGTCACATGAGTTTTGTACATGGGAAACATATTTTGGGTTCACCGGCAGGTCCCATTAAAATGCCAAAAAAGTGTAGTTATAGTTAACTGCTACGTAAGGGCGAAATTCCCACAGAGTTGTGAACAATCTGAACATACGTATTTCTAAATATACGTAGAATTTTATAGCAAAAGGTTTCTCCCTAATCTTGCTTATACAGTTGCAATCATGTAATGATCATTAAAACAAAAGAGACAATTATATCGTACAGCTATTGATATACCCTGCTTAGCATTACACCAAAAGGTTAATAATTACTTACATGGGAATTTACCCTGGTCTTGAAATACCTACAGATTATGTTTGCCAAAATATAGATGCAAATACATTCTAGAGTAAAAAGCCGCTATTTGTTTGGACATAGTGGTCAAACAATTATAGCGCAACTACAGTTGTGCGAGTATTAAAGTCTTAACTCAAATGATTTAGCACGTGAATACTCTTGAAGGAGAATATTTTAAATGATCATGCAGAGTATTTCATCCATGTTTACGTGAGACAAACCATTTTATTTTAGATTGTAGAAGTAATACAGAACATTTTTCTTCAGAGAAGGTTTATTCACAAATTTCACGTATTTCCATGGTGCTTCCTTTCATGGAATATTCCCGCCCTTTCCAAGTATCCCAACGTACGCCATCGCCATTTTCGGTTGCCCCACCTTCCTTAAATTCGCCATTCAAATGGCAAGAACAGCAAGCCTTGAACCACCAAGCACCTTGAAAGTTTTCTGCACAATCCCATTTCCATACATCATTATCCATATCCTTCGTTGAGAAGGGAACCCCATGATGATATGACAGAGAGTCACCACCAGTGCTACTGATATCGTATTGGCCAATATTCAGAGTGTACATACCCGGAGATATTTTGAAATTCTCGTACTTTGCCCATGCTGTGTTGTTCTCCCAGTCCGCCAAATAAACTCGTAGCTCCCATGTTCCACGTGAATCATCAGACGTCAGAGTCACTAAGTTATCATTGCCAAGCCAGAACTCACCGGTCAGATTACCGAAGCCAGACTGGTACTCGGCCCAGGTATGGTAGAAGTCCACACTGCCGTCCTGTCGCCTTTGAAAGACTGTCCAGCCACCGCCATCAGATTCCATGTCACAGAAGACCGGAAAACCGCTATCAAAGATGCCACATGGGTAGATTGTGTACACACCGCTTGAATTATAACCGGCATCTAAGAGCATCTTGCAACTCCTCTTTCGATCCAAGGAGCTATCACGTAATGATAAGAAATGTGTGTCTTCATCTCCATCAAAGTAAACACTCCCATGGGATTTGATGAGGTATTTACAATGACTTTTCCGAGTCATATTGTTCAATTCGCAGAGATTACTACCTTTATAGTAATTGAATGATTTGCAAGTCACATCCATGCTGCATTCCCTTCCACAGATGACATGAGAACGAACTGTGTAGTTTGCATAGGCAAACCCTATCAAAGCTCTGTTCTCAGCGGCGTGGAATCTCAATGCGCGCTGCTGACAGTTATTCACAATCGCAGTCTCGGCTGCTATACAAAGTCCAAAGTAGGCGAAGACCAACAAAAGTGACGCGCGATCCATGGTCAGATTTAAACCTTGCACGATTATCGTTCAACGGAGAACTGACAGGATGCTCCAGTTGATCTTTTCAAATTATGTCTTTCCCGACAATCTGGACAATTTAAAGCTGGACACTGACTGTGCCTAACTACGGTGAAGTCACTGATTCACCGCTATCGTCTAAAGGTTTAGCTTTGAATAAGCAACGACATGGGTTTCTCGATTTAATATGCAGTTTGAAATATCAAACCCAGACTTGTTGCAAATGGTTCCAAGTCCAGCGTCGGTTTTAAAATATACCCCACAATAATAGGCTTATTCAAATACGTCCCTCATGCACTGCGCTGCGGAATACGGGGCCAACAGTGATTGGCTACTTCTAACCTTACATCAATGTCACCGTTTAAGGTTACATACATATTCATTTAGGGACGAATTCAATTGACAAAATGAAGGCCAACTAATTTTGATTTGCTATGTGTACCCTCAATGCACCTAACTGCGTGTGTATGCCACATATGAACGTAGCCTCTCAGCGGACTGAAATCGATACACTGACCGTGCACCTGTGTCGTTGTATTTAGAAAGAAAGCAAGCATCAAATTAATAACCAACCAGGCGCAGTGTTACTCTTAGCAAAATGAAAAGCAGGTCGAAACAAATAATCAACGTTTTGGTTCGTGGTCCGTCGCACGCATTGGCAAATGGAAAATAATTACAGGGAACTGACCTGAGACAAGTTGTTTCCCCGAATGCTTCACACTGCCAAAAAGTTATGACCCCAACCGAAACTGAACCTGAAGCCAAAAACCGAACCCCACAAATGAAACAAAAACACTAAAATAAAAATCCAAACCAGACTACCAAAAAATATACAATGGAAAATCGCCCACATTTGAAAACCTGAATCCTGGCTCAGGAAATGGGAACAAACCTCTGAATTTCCAATCAAAGATACGAAGTCCCTTTATCAAAAAAAAGAAAGAAGGAATATATCAAAACAAAACGAAAAAGCAGGTCGATAGAAATTAATAACATTTTTTTTATTTGTGGTCCAGCGCTTGCATTTCCCTAGTTACACGGTGAGGCAGCGACAAACAGTTCCTGAACTAATTCATAGGGCATTCCAAATAACCAAAAAAGAAAACCAACAAACAAGAACTACAACCCATAGCTTAATCGAAATTCATAGGAATCCTGATACACAAACTGAATCACAAACAGATAAAAACGATGTTTTGCGCTACCAAAATGATACGAAATAGTTCTATGGGTTACAGCATAGAGAAACGTGTATCCGAACCTTTGGCTATTTTAGGAGAACGTATTGATCGGCTCAGCTCGTCTCGGTCGGGCTCTGTAAGCCTTGGCTCGGCTTTGCTCGGCACGGTTCGGCTAGGCTAGGCTAGACTGCGTATCTTACCAGCAGTCAACGTTGAATTAAAAGCAACATTCAAGATGCGTCCTACAGACACATTGAAAGGAACAAATATTACCGCATGCAAACGTAAAATGTCGGTAGCACAAGAGAGTTTCTGACAGTTCCTCATTTTCCCCAAGAAAATTCTATTGAAAACAAAACGTCAATGATGTTTCTTCTTGAAAATTGCCTGGCTTTGATGGGAGACTTTTCAGACATTAGCGGCGGCAGATTGAAGTCTCTTTCTGCTTTCTGCGTGCAATTTTGTGAGCACGTGCGCGTTGTTGTGAGCGTGCGTGCGCGTGCGCTATCAACTTGATGATCCAGCTCCAAAGTCTTACTTTGTCATTTAAATGCCTTGTGTAGCAGAGAAGGGGAACACATTTTGTGGCACGGAGGAAACTAGCCCTTGATGATTCGATAGCAATGAAGTAAAAATTGAGAAGTCAAGCTATAGGTAATAACTAACAAACACAAACACGAAGAACAAGAGACATAATTAGGGAAAGGAAAGCAATTCAAGAAAAAAGACAAAGAAATAGAACTTGCACAGTGAACAAGTGTCCTTGTTTACAAGACAAAACGAAGCATAAGTAATAAACCAGGCGACGTGCGGTTCTTGAAAAGCAAGTGGATGCAAAGGAATCAATGTTGTTTACTCTTGGTCCATCGAATGCATTCCCCTCTGAAAACAGTTGGAACGAATTGTTGTACCTGATTGTTTCATGCAGTATTCCGTCTATAAATCAAAAGCCAAACCTCAACTGGTCTTATAAAAATTAGTTATTAAGCTACATGAAAAGCTTCCTAAAAAATGAACATGAAGCACAAAACAAACGCTGATATTTCTCTTTGAGGATTCATTGTATTAGAATTTAGCGACACAGTGAATAATGTATTATTATTTTTTTTTTTTTCAAATGCAGCCACATATCTGCAGTACTCTAACCGACCGGCTACCATTTTTCATGAAGCAACTCTCCACATGCAAAACAATGCAGGGCCAGATTTTAAGCCCAATATATAAATTGCATGACTCCCAGAAATATATATTTAAAGGTAACAATGGAAGATTTACATAATATGATAATTCAGCGCATTGACTTTGGAGCTATTTAAAGTTGTGCATCCTACAAGTTGAGAGCGATTCATGAAATTGCCACCGGGGTTAGTTTATGAATGGGACTATCACAGTAAGATTTTCTTCAAAAATTTGAGGCGAAAGACTTGAAATGAATTTAAAACTCCTGTAGTGACCCTTGACCTACAAAGGTCACGCAAAGCAGCACGAAACTCAATATGTAAATGATTTCCTTTCCTCCATATTGTTTCGTTGCACACGGTTGCTACGGAGTTTTGTTCATCAACTTTCAACCCTTTTCGCGAGTTTTCGCGCATCATTTGTTACTCTTCCCATTCGAGGAGAATTATTTTTATTTTCGCTTCAAGGTTGCGGGCATTTGAAATTGGTGATATGCCAATATTATCTAATGTTACACATGTGATTGGAGTGCACAATGTATGACGGCTAGAAAAATGAACAATCTTCATGAATATAGATGATTTTGGTCGGGAAATAGATAATATGCAGTCTTATTATCGTTCAATTTCAGATAGTTTTTTGTCGACCAAGTATGATGTATTTTAAGCAGTCTTGAAGCTGAGCAATTTGCGAAGTTCTTTCATCTTGTTTGATAATAATGTAAAGTTGGGTGTCGTCAGCGTAGATCATGTTGGATATTCCATGGTGATTAATGACATCTTCTAGTGGAAATGAAACAAGATAGTAAAAGCCAACGGGCCTATAACCGACCCCTGTGGTACGCCGCGACCTTAGAAGTGGGGCAATGATTCGTCCTTTCCGATGACAATGGTCTGAGAACGGTCTCTTAGGTAGGGCCTATGTCTTGAACCAATTCAGCGCAGTGTCACGGGTACCAAATCTATCACTCAGGCGTTGAATCAATAAATCGTGACTGATTGTATCAAAAGCCGCCGAGTAGTTCAAGAGCACCAAGATGGCCTCCTGTCCCTGGTCTAGAGCCAAAAGAAGATCATTGTATACCCGAAGCAGTGCCGTTTCACAGCTATGATGAGCCAGGTAAGCTGACTTAGTAGTTGCATGCAATGAATTATCAGACAGATGATTCTGGATTTGCATTGTCACTACTAGTTCTATTGTCTTTCCTAAGAACTCCAGATTAGCTATCGGTCTGTAGGTTTTAAGCTCCTTGGTGTCCAGTTTGGAATTTTTCAGCAGCGGACAAATATGAGAGTGTTGATCTGGAAAAAAAACCTTTTCTAATGACATGTTGATTATGCGAGTAATTGTTGGAGAAAGTTCATGAGCACAAAGGTTTTATCAGGGAGGTCGGAACAGGATCAAGGCTGCAAGTTGTGGATTTTGATTCTGCAGTCAGTCTTAAAACCTGCTCTTCTTCAACTGGAGAAAACTCATCAAAAACTACATGTGAACTTCGAAATGCTAATCCAGGGATGTCGCTAATGGGTGTTTGTTGCAGATCAGTGACTTTATTTTCAATCTTTTCGGTAAAATAACTTGAAAAACGTTCAGGAAGAGACATGGCTTGGTTTTCTAATGGAAGAGTTTTTGTTGTTTTCGGTTCAAATAGCCGACCAATTCTTGTGAAGAATTAACGTGCATCACAATCTCGCAAGTTTTGAGAATGATAGTTCCTTTTTTCTCATGTAGAAGGTGATTGTATTTCTAGTCGTCTAAGTTTCTGTTTCATTGTATGCACGTTTTCATCAAACCACGGGGCGTGTGGTCGACATTGGTCGAGTTGAATTCTTCACTCCATTTGTGAGGGATGTAATGGTACAATGTAGGCCATACGCTTAAATCTAGAGAAGGGTTGCATCGCAATTCAAGTAATGCTGAACGCTCATACGTGTATTTAATACGTTCCGGCTGCTGTTGCATCTCGATATAAACATTCTCAGCTATTTATTCAAATAGAGTCCAGGCTGACAGACGGATGAAACATTGGCAACGACATCAATAAACAAGATGAAACTATTTTTTTCTTGGTGCATTTTTTTTATTCACGAGCCTTTGTCCAAGTTATAATGTTCGTGGATTTCTGTCTGCTTATCCAAATTAGTGAATCAAACTCTATTTTTTTTAGCCTCAACGGAAATAAATGAAAATGTAATTTTACAACATCCCTTGGGAATTTGAATAACATTATTAAAATGGTAGGAATCAGGAAGTCCTGGGTTCGAATCCCACGTGTGCCCGCACAAAATTTGTTTCAAGTGCACTCAAAACACTGAGTAGGCCTATGCAATGATTATTATGGTTATGCACTGCGTAATCATTATTATCATTAACTGCATAATATGCAGTTATTACTCGGTTTGAAGTTGTATTTATTTAGAGGGTCAACAAGAGGTGACCTTCTCAGGGTCAATATCTCAGAGGGTCAACAAGAGGTGACCTTCTCAGGGTCAATATCTCAGAGGGTCAACAAGAGGTGACCTTCTCAGGGTCAATATCTCAGAGGGTCAACAAGAGGTGACCTTCTCAGGGTCAATATCTCAGAGGGTCAACAAGAGGTGACCTTCTCAGGGTCAATATCTCAGAGGGTCAACAAGAGGTGACCTTCTCAGGGTCAATATCTCAGAGGGTCAACAAGAGGTGACCTTCTCAGGGTCAATATCTCAGAGGGTCAACAAGAGGTGACCTTCTCAGGGTCAATATCTCAGAGGGTCAACAAGAGGTGACCTTCTCAGGGTCAATATCTCAGAGGGTCAACAAGAGGTGACCTTCTCAGGGTCAATATCTCAGAGGGTCAACAAGAGGTGACCTTCTCAGGGTCAATATCTCAGAGGGTCAACAAGAGGTGACCTTCTCAGGGTCAATATCTCAGAGGGTCAACAAGAGGTGACCTTCTCAGGGTCAATATCTCAGAGGGTCAACAAGAGGTGACCTTCTCAGGGTCAATATCTCAGAGGGTCAACAAGAGGTGACCTTCTCAGGGTCAATATCTCAGAGGGTCAACAAGAGGTGACCTTCTCAGGGTCAATATCTCAGAGGGTCAACAAGAGGTGACCTTCTCAGGGTCAATATCTCAGAGGGTCAACAAGAGGTGACCTTCTCAGGGTCAATATCTCAGAGGGTCAACAAGAGGTGACCTTCTCAGGGTCAATATCTCAGAGGGTCAACAAGAGGTGACCTTCTCAGGGTCAATATCTCAGAGGGTCAACAAGAGGTGACCTTCTCAGGGTCAATATCTCAGAGGGTCAACAAGAGGTGACCTTCTCAGGGTCAATATCTCAGAGGGTCAACAAGAGGTGACCTTCTCAGGGTCAATATCTCAGAGGGTCAACAAGAGGTGACCTTCTCAGGGTCAATATCTCAGAGGGTCAACAAGAGGTGACCTTCTCAGGGTCAATATCTCAGAGGGTCAACAAGAGGTGACCTTCTCAGGGTCAATATCTCAGAGGGTCAACAAGAGGTGACCTTCTCAGGGTCAATATCTCAGAGGGTCAACAAGAGGTGACCTTCTCAGGGTCAATATCTCAGAGGGTCAACAAGAGGTGACCTTCTCAGGGTCAATATCTCAGAGGGTCAACAAGAGGTGACCTTCTCAGGGTCAATATCTCAGAGGGTCAACAAGAGGTGACCTTCTCAGGGTCAATATCTCAGAGGGTCAACAAGAGGTGACCTTCTCAGGGTCAATATCTCAGAGGGTCAACAAGAGGTGACCTTCTCAGGGTCAATATCTCAGAGGGTCAACAAGAGGTGACCTTCTCGGGGTCAATATCTCAGTCCTATCCACGAACCCTTTCAAAGATAGACCGGAAGTGTGCATTGGAGGCTTATGTGAAATGCATTGTGGGACAGTATACCAAATCCCACAGGCCGGCTATGCTCGAAAGGGCATAATGTAATCCAATACATTACCCCATAGGTCTACATGGTATAACATAATAACTTCATTGTATGATGACTTGATCACACTTTAAACAAAGCTTGTTTTTGTAATCTTACTGTTCCCACGGTTATAATTATGTCCTCTATAAGTGTCAGTTAAAAGTTTGTCAGATGAAAGGTACAGTACAGGATTGGTATCATACTCAAACATAAATGTTCACAGATTTTATGTATTACTTTGACGATATGAAGATGGTGCTGGTAGAATTATACCGTTAAAATTATTCTGCCTGAAGTGGTGTATTTATCATGAAATTAGTATAACAAAGACAGAAAACAGTTATGATCTCAAAACCGTTCCAAATATTTTATAAGAAAAATTGAGTTGGGTTTTCACTAAATTTTCTCGCGACCCAGATGTCCGAATGAGCTCAAATTTCCACAGGTGTGTTATTTTATGTATATGTTGGACAAAGTATGAGTGCTCTTCTGTGACCACTACCAATCATGTAATGTACCTTTAATGCTCGTTTCATAATCTTAAAATGTGCCTAATTATTAATCGTGAAAAAAGGACATGAAATGCAGTGCAAAATGACGAATTAAAGCGAAAATTCAATGCTAATTATACACGCAGTGCGACAGAAGATTCAAGAATTAAATGTGTATAATCTGAGGGTATAATAATACAAAGCAGATTGTTGCTTTGGATTGAAGCCAAAATTTAATTTTAAGCGCCAAAAAGATGGTTTTAGATCTGATTCATATTATTCCTTTCAAGTTAATGAAGCCATTTTTCTATTATATAACAAAGTAAAATCTTTAGTAGTTGGATGTGAACTATAATATTTTTTTCTTTTGAAGCTCTTTGAGTGATACCCCATGTGCTTTTTTTTAGGTTGCAGCTTTGCTAATGCTGTGCGTATCTTCAATGATCCTTGAGATATAGCAGTATGTGAGTGGTTTCATGGCTTCTGACTGCCAAATGGACAATGGTATTTGGCTACATTATGTATACCACAAACATGGCTGGATAGCTCAGTTGGTAGATGACAGGTATGGTATTCTGGGGGTCGCAGGCTCGAATCTTTCTCCAGTCAATTCAAATTAACGCCGTCAGTTCCCCTGGTGGTTATTTGATGATCAAGTTAAAACTTTAAGCACTTTGCTCTGTGAATCGAGCTTCTGTATAATTTTCGCTTAACGGTACTTCCTTCTGTCGCACTGCAATGTATAAACTAAAAAGTCTTTACCAATAAATATTCAATAAAGCACAACAATAATTCCATTAAAAGCGAATAAATTGTAAATGTATCATGTAAATTGAGAATAAATTACAAATGCCACCAGCCTAAAAGCTCATTTTCATAACCCTTTGCTGAATGATGATACATATTCTGACTTTTCTTCCCAGCCTCAAAACATTCCATCTCATTGCAATCAGACCATCCCATCTTTTCTCTCTACCTTTGATGTTTTACTTTACTCTTGAATGTGCAAAGTAAAACATTATCATACATTGCTATGCCGCCATGCTTTTGACAAAGGTGATATTCACCTACCTACATAATTATTTTAATGGATACATATTGAAACATTTAATTTACATCACAGAATATATATGAGAATTTCTTTCCGATTCGACAAAATAAATAGAACCATTTCCTTTTCATTCAACTCATGTTGTTATTCGTCTGGCATAAAATGAATAAATTACATTTTCCTTCTGCTTTCCAATTCTTCGGTTATATTGGACGCCGTCTCAGCGTCATCGACATTCCACCTGCACGTCTTTCTGTATCTCATTAATTATAATTTAATTACCTTAATACATCTGAACACATTAGATTAAAAGGACAATTTTTTTTCTTTTCTTTTTTTTCTTCTGTTTTTTCTTCTTCTTTTTTCTTTGTTCTTTTGTATTTGTTTAAAACTTCTAAATGGTATTAAATGATTACTCGGTTAGATCAGGGATGTGAAACTAGATTTTAATCAAAATTCCGATTTTTGGTTTAGATTTTAACTCATAACCTCGGCTTTTTTGAACACCTGCTCTGTACAAAAGTATAGGAACGTTTAGATTTCAACTTTTTCCTTGGTGTTTTCAGATTTTGTCTGTGCCCCTTCCATCCCTGTTATATGATAATTTGATTACACTTGAAACAAAGCTTGTGTGTGTACTTGTACTGTTCCAACGGTTAAATGTCCTCTTCTTGAAAAATAAGTCTTAGTTTAAGTTTCTCAGATTAATGTTCGTGTCATAATCATTTAATATATGCCTAATTACTAATCGTTAAAAATAATCATGAAATGCAGTGCAAAAGTTACGAATTAAAGCGAAAATTCAATGCTTATTCTACACGCAGTGCGACAGAAGGTCCAGGCATTAAATAATTATGTATAATCTGAGAGTATAATAATACAAAACACTTTGTTGATTTTGATTGAAGCAAGCGTGCTTTTTAAAGGCCAAAAAAGATGGTTTTTGATCAGATTTATATTATTCCTTTCAAGATACAATCTTGAGACATTGAAATTGAACAAAGAATGTTTTTATTTTGAAGCTCCTTGAGTGATCCCCCATGTTCTGTTTCTCAGGTTGCAGTATTGCCAATCTTAAATGACCCTTGGGATATAGCGATAATATGTGAGTGATTTTATGGCTTCTGACTGCCACACGAACAAAGACAATTGACAATTTGGGACATAGCCAACATAGGGCTGGATAGCTCAGTTGGTAGAGCACAGGTACGGTATTCCAGTGATGTATAGGACAGTCATTTTCTCTGGTGGTTATTTGATGATTAAGGTGAAACCTTACATGTAGAAGCACTTTATTTAATTTGGTCTGTGAACCGGGCTTTGGTATAATATTAGCTTATTTCCTTCTGTCGCACTGCAATGTATACACTACTAAGTCTTCTCAAAATGTGTATTCATTCATTCTTTAAAGCACAAAAATACATCAATTAAAAGCGAATAAATTGTAAATGTATAATGTAAATTGAGAATAAATTACAAATTCCACTTGTCTAAAAGCTCATTTTCATAACCCTTTGCTGAATGATGATACATATTCTGACTTTTCTTCCCAGCCTCAAAACATTCCTTCTCGTTGCAATCAGAGCATCCCATCTTTTCTCTCTACCTTTGATGTTTTACTTTACTCTTGAATGTGCAAAGTAAAACATTATAATACATTGCTATGCCGCCATGCTTTTGACAAAGTGATATTCATCTACCTACATAATTATTTTAATTGAAACATATTGAAAGTAAAAACATTTCATTTACATCACAAAATATATATGAGAATTTCTTTCCGATTCGACCAAATAAATAGAACCATTTCCTTTTCATTCAACTCATGTTGTTATTTGTCTGGCATAAAATGAATAAATTTAATTTGCCTTCTGCTTTTCAATTCTTCGGTTATTTATTGGACGCCGTCTCAGCGTCATCGACATTCCACCTGTTCCTCTTTCTGTATCTCATTAATTATCATTTAATTACCTTAATACGTCTGAATTAAAATTACACATTACATTAAAACCACTATATTTTTTTCTCTTTTTTTTCTTTTCCTTTTTTTTTTGTTTTATACTTTTTGTTGTACTTTAGTGATAAAATTTGAAAATTAAATCATTGTTTTATTTTAAAACATTCAAAGAAAAAATGAAATTAATTGAAATTAAATATATATATATATCAATATTTGTAGATGGCGATACAATCGTTGATTTTGTTACATGTATAGGTCATGATTAGTGTTTAAAGTACAATCTCGTGTTTCAGACGATGAATTAAGAATGAATTTTCGTTTTCCATGATTTGAATTTATTTGTTACCATGAATTCTGGCAAAGAGATGATCAATACACTTTAAATGATACAGACAAATCTTATCTCTTTATGAGAATAAAGCGTCAAATATTTCTATTTGGTATGATATTACCGCACGCCAGATTTACTACTAGGCCTATGCAAAGCTCTGCTAGTATACAATGGGTGTATGTGTGTCTCTGAGCTATAAGCATTGATCGGTATTACCTCTCTTCACTAAGAGTGGTTGGTTGTATGGAACACAGTGACATTATGTCAGGTTAATGACCGACATAAAGAAGAAGAGAATTATAAAATATAGCAGGGACATGGATATATTGAGCAATGTATCAGTTACCGACAGGCAATAATAAATCTTAATCTATAACCAGAAACAATACTTCAAGTCACGAATATCAACATACATATAAACGAATACAAGTCCAAACCAATAGTCCACTTGTAAAACTGCGCAGCTGCGCATTAAGCTCATATCGATTTCATGAATCTGGCGAAGCTGCTCAATATTTAAAAACCAATGACATATCTTAGACGAGTTGATAACAACACTTACTAGGCCTCTCTGAAATGGTATATTTGAATTCTCTATGGTCGCAATTTTGAAACTATTCTTTACCGAAATGTCCATCAATATTTAAAGGAGCAGGGTCATCTGTGAAAGCCATTGACGTTAAGATATGATGGAATCAAAGTGTCCTTTCATTTTTAATCAATCAGTCAGACACCGTGACAGTTTTTATCACAGGATTGTAAATAAACCAGTCATTATTACACACAATTATACATATAGGTGTCAGATGAATAGGATTCTTCGCAAATATTATACCAGGGTACAATTCCCACACTATATTGTATGCATAATAATATCAAATATATTACTTATTGAGTTCATGATGTACAAATACAAATACAAACATCTAATGTGACGAGAATGGACAGTTTCGGCTTTGCTCTTAAGCCCCGCCTACGTGTGTGTTAAACATACAGCTGTGACCGAGTTTTGGCCAAGGCTTTCGTGATCACCTGATTAAAAGGCGTTCTTCAATTGGTTAATGCGCACAGTTTGATTGACAGGCCGGAAGGGTCCATTTATGAAACTGAGTGAAACTTAATTCAGTTTGTTGATAGATCATAAGCCAGTATATGAATGATAATAACATATACTTAAACAATGTTATGGGCATTTCATTTTGAATAGGCATTTCAACCGAAAAGATTTGTTTAAATCTGCATCGAAATGTGTTGAGCATTTTATCTTTTACATCTCGTTTTACTCATGTTTCATGCTCATCGCCTCTTAAGTTAAATCCATTGCGTGGATCCATAGCTTTTTACTGTCAAACGAACAAAGATAATTGACTATTAGGGACACCACCAACGTAGGGCTTGATAGCTCAGTTGGTAGGGCGCCTGTACGGTATTCTGGATGTCGCTGGTTCGAGTCCCTCCCAATCAGTTTTATTTGTTCACCTTTCAATGGCTTAAAAATTAACCAGTAAGTTCGAGTCAGTTCCCCCCTCGTGGTTATTTTAAGATGATTCACTGATTTTTTTTTTTAAACAGAAGCAGATTTTTCACGTTTTGATCAAACGTGATGATGTGATTATCATTTGTCACGTTTGCAAAGTCCGTGACAGATTCTCGTAATAAACGAGTCCACAAAAAGTAAACAAACCCCTCAAGAATCTGGGTCCAATTTTCATGGCTCTGCTTACTACAAAATTCGGAGCTTGTTCGTCTCATTCTACGCTTACATCGTTAGCGTCAAATTTCTACGCCAGCCGACGGAGTAAGCGAGAAGTCTTAGTTACGTAAACCACGCACTCGCACAATTGAAAATTCCCTGCTAATACATGGAATACGATCTCTCGAGCACATAATTTTCTGTTTCGTAAGCGTACATTTTTATGAAGTAGCTGCTCGCTTCGTGAAGTGAGACATGGTGTTGACCACTACTTCTTCTACTTCTTACGTAATGGCCCCGCATTTCTAATTCCTCAAAATTACCAATATCTTATAACTACCACTATTAGGAACCAGCGCATGTTCCTCTTAAACATTTTCTTAATACCATAGGTTGATAAACAAATACATTTTCTCAAATCATTCTCCAATCAACAAATTGTAACCAGCGCACATGTTTATGAAGTAGCTGCTCGCTTCGTGAAGTGAGACAAGGTGTAACCTCTACTTCTTTTACTTCTAAAACGGTGGCCCGCGTTTCGAATTTTCATTAATTATCAATATCTTATAAACTACAGTGGTTTTTTAAAAATATTTCCTAAGATTTGGTGTCGACCACCAATTATTTAAAAAACTTTTAATTACCAGATATCAATTACATAAACATTTCAATTCTAGGGCAAATGGATGTAAACTCCTTTTTCACCATTAGACTTATTTTTTGATTTGATAAAAATACTCGGTTCATTACCATCCTTTAACGATATCTTATTCAATTTATCATTGTCGAATTGTCTCCTGGATTCACTCTTTTATTTACTATTCTAAACCTTTGTGACAATTTTTGTTAATTTCAAATTGAAGTTTTGTTTTTGTTTATTATTAAAATGTGTAGGTCATTGTATGACGAAATGCAATCTCGTTCCATTCCTTGTTTTTATTTGTGACTTTGTCTCCTTGTACACTTTGTATCCCCTCGTGCTGGATTTGACAATGATTGGATCTTTTAACTGGTCGTCAAACCCATTTAAAGGCACTTTTCAAAACGGTTTTTATACCCCTTTCTCCACGGGAATCGTCTGATCGTCTAGCATACCGAGAGGTATGTTAGGGAAGAATATAAACCTTATGTTTATAGCATTACAAAAACAAATACCACTCGTTCAAAATCGAGTTGTCCTTCATATGGCTCATAAAAAGATTGGTGGCTATTTCATTCTTTTGGAGTGGTTTTCATTCTGGGCCAGAGTGGGAGATCACTCAACACGATGCAAACTTCACTCTAAGAGTGGAAGTCAACTCGATAAAGAGTTGTCCCTCATATGGCTCTTCATAGAGTGGCTTTTCACTCTTTTGCATTTAGAGAGTACGCCTACGGTAAGCAAGGCCCTGAAATCGGACCCCGATGTGAGCGAAGAGATATATGTGTTTGGATGATTAGGGACTAAACAAAGATGAGAAGTTAGATCAATTGTCAACTGACACTATAATCCCAATAGATCACATTAGGCCCCGTTCACACACACCAAAATAATCGCGATATAAATAATAAGTTCAATAATGTTTATATGCCATCATGCAAGGTGCGCATTATACGAAGTTCCTATGTGTGCATTGATCCCTATCATATTATACTAGATATCAATGCTATTAAACTATCATATCGATTCAGTTCATCGCCGTTTTTAAGTGTGTGTGAATGTAACTTGAGAGGACAACATTCCAAAATAATGAATGTTCTAAGTGAGTCAAATTAACCGAGTTACACTAAATGATGTTTGCTTCAATTAGTAGAATTTTGAAAGAATTTGTACGAGTGAAATTTCCAAATGCTCAAGACATAAAAGTCTCAATTATTCAGACGACATCCAAGTAGCTCAAACCGCAGACAATAATAATTCACACCACCACTGATGTATTTCTCCAGTGGTTCCAGTCTCACAAGAGTGGCCTGGATGGTCTCCTTGAAGAGTTGAATAACAGGAGTTGTAGCATCCACTATGTTACCGCTAAAGATCTGAGGAGACACCAAAGAGGACATGATTTAAAGAAATTTGATGTACAACTTACAAGAACATGAACGGACAGTGAAGGACAATTTAAGACGGGCTAAGAATGATGATACATAACATTAGCGATTCAAAAACCGGTTTTTTTTCTAGTATATGTGATAGACGCACTCAACGAACAACTGTGAGTACAGCAAACGAGTGTGTATCACATGCATGTAAATTTCCTAATTAATTATGCAATCCAACCGTCTAGGTTTTGACCATCAATTAAGGGGCATCTACTATCGTACCGTATGACGAGTGTGTCTATTACATAGACGAGCTAGCTACTGCGGACGCGCGAAATTGACCAATCATAGACTATAGTCACAGCACATTGAGTGCAAATTACCAAATGTCAGGCCTAAATTCGAAAATCGCGCATGAGCAGTTTGATTTTAGAGATCGTACCAGTACGATTTTGGTTACGAATTGTTTCGGCCTATGTGGACACGAAAGAAAATAATCACGATTCGAATCGCAATTCAAATCGCGCTTTTGAGTGTGTTTGAACGTGTCTCAGATTAGGGTTGAGGTAGCACAGAAGAGGTCCAGGTACAGTAAGGTGGAAAAGTGTCTCATAGGAAAGTCATGCCTTGACATGGGACACTGAACAGATCCGGGTAGCAATGAAGACGTACAGAGATATACGCAAGTATCGTGTATTAACATTACCTCAATGTTCCCGTTAGTATCTCTGATGTATTCATATCCGCTTGGTGATGATGATGCAGTCTGATATGACACTCGGTACTCTGTCACGCGATAGTCATAGTAGACGATTCCTTGGGTAATGACGCCGGACACCGGTTGAGCGGTCACGAGGTCCACCTCGATCCATGGACTTGAATCACTAATAAATTAAGCAGACATCCAAAAACTGTTGAAACAAATCAAACAATTGCTGCATACCTTATGGTCAATTCAACATTACAAAATGTGAACAGGATCAGATTGGTTCACATCATTAGTTTATCTGTGTAAGGAAACGATACGGGCCTGTGCATCAGTCTAGGGGCTGCTTCGGAATTCCACTCAGATTAATCGTAACTTCGAGTTGTCAATATCATTGTGGTGGTTTATATTGTGACATCATAATTTGCTTCAGCAATAAAGATTAATTTACGATTTCAGAATAATCTCAGTGCTTTGTGAAATCGACCACTGGTCATAGAAAATGTATTTGAATGGAGAGTCAGTTGCATCAGCAACGCGTTTTGCTTAGGGTCAGGGCTTCGTGACATCACCAGCTGGTAATACAGTGGTAACGTTTGATTCTATGAGTGCACCACACTGAATAAAGTCCCATTGACCTTAGTGTAAAAACCCTCAACTTCACAGTCAAAAATCCTTATCCAGGAGACTCTCGGTTTTTTAATGGAATATTGCAATAGTAGTTTGAACCCTTATCTACCTAATTCTTGTTACTTAAGGCGGGTCAGCCAATCAGATTATTTGCTAATTACCCCCCCCCCCAAAAAAAAAAAAACAATCCCCGAAAATGTTCCCAAATCCACTTACTGCCTGTTTTACCGAAGCTACCCAACTCAATTCAATCGAATTAGGGTCACATTATTTTAAAACAGTAGCGTAGCCAACAGGGGAAGATTGCGACTAAAATAAGGCTGGGGGACCAACAAATGGGGAATCGACCAAAAGGAAGGTAGAAAGGGGGAGGGGGAAGGTGGAAATGAAATGGAAAGGGGATGGGAAAATCAAAAGACAGATAAGAGAAAGCGGAACTCAAAAGGGAAAGATACTAACGTTTGCCCCCCCCCCCCCCCCAACGGACTGACGTTGCTGGCTATGCGCCTGATTTTAAACCAAAATATCTCTGAAGTCTCCACAACAGCTTGAAACACTGACCCCAGGCTGTGATAGCCCATCATACCCAAACAGTGTATTAATTGCATGGCCCCCACAAATGCATATTTTTAAAACAAATGGAGTGTATACAATTAGGAAAATCAGCTCGGCGCATTGGTTTCGGAACTATTAGGGTCGTGCACCCTAATTTCTAACATTCGACATGTTTAGACACACACACGTTCTGATGGTAAGCTCTTCATACTTTCATGAAACCAATCTGGTTGTCCATGCTTCTTCTGCGTTATATATGATCGATGTCCAACAAAGCGTGTTTTAATGGTCAAACTATTACTTTTTCATGTTTTCCATGGCTACAAGTACGTGCATTATACTTAACACGCTCGCGCACCCATCCACGCCACGTCCACCACACAGAACTTGGCCAGGGCCAGTTACACCGTGCACACAATGTAAGTTTACTGTCATTAATCATTCAACATAGAGTGCATGGGAAATCCAACCAATAGCGCGCGTTAATGTTAATCTTGCCCTTTTCCAAGTGTTGAAATTAACGCCAGCGGGCCATGGGGAGTTAACCCTGAACCAAGAGAATGAAGATCTGTTTGCCTTCCTGTCATCTCAATCTTGTAACTGCGATCATGGTTAGGATAGTTCTCAAGACTCAGGGTTTCCCGACGCTTCTTCTGGGTTGCCAGCCGCAAAACATTTAGTCTTTGTGATAGACGCACTGCCCGTACAGCGAGCAAGCGTCTATCACATGCGCGAAGATTTCCTGATTAATTATGCAAGCCAACCCAGGGCTGAACACTGTAAGTTTTGACCAATCATGGGGGCATCTACTATCATACTGTTTGGCGAGCGCGTCTATCACGAAGATAGCTGCTGCCGGGCGGATGCCCGAAATTGACCAATCAACATCCTCCGTCACGATCCTGACGGAAATGGTCTCAAAACAGATCTGATTGGCTGAATTTGCATGCACGCATGTATCAGACGTTCGTATGTAGTGGCACGGAGTACGATGGGTGATAATCAGACTACACAACCTTTTGCTTAAAGTGAATTAAAGTCACGCACAAAGTTTTTGCACAAACACTATTACCAAAACGTTTCCTCAGGAAAGGTGACGAAATGATGGAAACGAGAGTGGATAGCAGTTAGATAAGTTGGAATTGTACCAGCATGTTCACCAGATATAATTGCTCTGTAGGTCAAATAATGACAGGAGCCAAATGAAATCGATGCTGACAAATTAATTAACAAACAATTTCAGGAGTTTATCCATGTTTACGGCCAATTTGTGTTATGATGAGACCGAGAATGGATCTCTTCAAGTGTGAAGTTAACAGAAAAAAACGGCAACAAAATTGATAGCTGAAATAAATTTCATCGTCGGCCAAGTAACTTGAAGAAACAGATCCTGGCACAGGCAGTACTAGTACCAGTGTTGGAGTAGAGTCCTCAGATCCGAGTACAGAGTACTCCGAGTACTTCAAGGTCCGAGTACTGGGCCGAGTCCGAGTACATTGCTGTCGGAGTCCAAGTCCTAAGTATCGAGTTCAAGTACATTCAAGGTCGAGTACAGGGCCGAGTCCGAGTACCAAAGTCCGAGTCCACGTCCGAGTACAGCACCAACGCACAGTGCAAACGAATTGCATTTTGTTTCACAAAGATGTTTATAATTGGATGTTGATCATGTTGTCCAAGTGTTCTTAAAAATTAATGTTTTTCAAACCTTGCAAATGACACTGAGCTGTTTACTCCATTTGATACTAAACTCCATATGATCTTCATACTCCCATTGTATAATTTATCGGAAATCGGCCTCAATATCAACCATGAAATTGTAACGAAAATTAAATCCAATCCCTTCATTTCGTTTTGTGGGCCTCAAATGGTGGTAGCGAAATAAGTACCAAGCCTAGCCTCAAGACAGGTTTCGTATTAAAGGCCCTATGGAATGATCGATAGAATCGAGTTATCACAATGGCATTCACGTGCACAATAATTATTCAGTGGCCCAACCGTAATTGTGTAACTTTATTTGAACAACGTTGGTTTTCAGCCAGACAATAACTGAGTATCCAGCCCTATTATGTTGGCGGTGACCAAAATTTCATTTTGTCACCTTTCAATATCTGAAAAATAATCTAAATTGATTCCCTTGTGGTTATTCGATGGTTATTGAAACCTTATGTACATTTTCTAGGGTTTGGGGCCTTCCATAAAGTACGTACGCACGAAAGTGGGAGGGGGGTTGTTACCGATGCGTACGGCCTGCGTATGTGGGGAGGGGGGTTCAGGCCAATGCGTACCGTACGCAAACGAAAAATTTGCATAGCCATGACGCGCGAATAGAGAGGTAAAAAACGAGAAAAAAGAACCGGGATTGGGTTTTTTTCTTATTCAACATAATAAAAAAATAGTAAAATACATCTGTAAATGTATTAAAAAAAAACCTGTTATACTTTAGTCATTCATTTCAGAATTTGAAAGTGACGTCCTAATAACGGTACCGGACCCGATCACTGTGACTTTGTAATGATGCTAAAGCAAGGTACCATGAGAAGTGACAAACCTAATGTGGAATGCGTATGTGTACAGGGGGGGGGGAGAAAGGGGTTGAGACCACTGCGTACGCCATGCGTACAGAGGGGAGGGGGTTCAAAAAAGTCAACATTTCGTGCGTACGTACTTTATGGACGGCCCCTTTGCAGCATTGCTTATGTTGCGTGTTTCTTGAATGATGGTTACAGTGGTATTTGGGTGGTTTCATGGCTGCTGTGCTGGAAGATGTGCTTGAATTTATGACTAAATTATGTTACCTTAGAGTAGCACACCAAGCTCTGTTGAAGTTCAGTCGTGCTTCTTTGGCAGAGGTTGATGAAGAATGTTCACTCGATGCCGTGAACCTCTCGTCTGGTATGATGCTGGAGTCTTCAAGGCCCACGTGCTCATAAAGCATCCACCCATCTATACAAACATCAATGTAATTACATACAGAGTAGTGATCAGTTTATCATAGGTGTCGATTTCTTTTCACGATTGGGTGATGATTGGTGATGTTTGTGTCCTAAGTGAGGGGGCGAGGCAACGGGGGGGACTGGGGGTTGTGGGAGGGGGAATAGCCCCTTCCCACACCAGGGACTGGTCGAAAAGTCCCATTTTAGGGCATTTAAAAACGATATTCAGAAGAATTAAATATAACATAAGTTCACTGCGAAAAACAAAATTTATTAATATCTTTCTACATTCCAAACATGCTATTTTTTCATTAGTTTGTCGGTATTAAAGGCCATTCAACCTCGAAATATTGGGGTTGATAATAGACGCAATCCCCCCACCTCAAATATTGGGTGGATATATCCCCCTCCTCCCATCCCCCAAGATCGACACCCATGAGTTATTTGAGGAAGGGTATAAACATTATTTGTGGCATTGTGACTTGCTTATTGTCAGAGTTTCCAGTTACCAAATTCCAATGGATAACATGTACATGTATAGTGTATAAAAATTATTATCGGAATATCACAATTTCAAACTAGACATTTAAGTGTTCGTGGACGATCGCGGAGCTGTTCCGACTTATTTGATCAACTTTATAAGCTCTGATGACGTGATGATGACGTCACGATTATTTTTACAGCAGCAACTCATGTACTAGCTGCAGTAACTGTAGCCATATATTACTCCTATGTTATTACACTTGAAAATCTCGCATCGAAAATTCACCACCCCTAAAATGATTGTAATCAGCGATCTGTCTACATTCGATTTACGTGCAACGGAGCGAACGGGACCAGTCTACTCAGTACACTCGCGCAATGCCTTCTGGGAAACTATTATGTGGCGTAGACTGGTCCCGTTCGTTCCGTTGTACGTAAATCGAATGTAGACAGGACAGGTAGGGTGTATCTTATGTTTTTCTTTATTATTAAAAGTCACAGAATCCGAGAAATTTTTGTGCACTGAGATTTGGGCTGAAAATTGCTCGTTTTTGTCGACATCCGAAATGATAATTGAATTTTATATCTTCTGAATGCTTCTTCACGACATCAGGAACACCAGGGTGAGTCATTATGTCACAGATCGCTGATAAACAGTCATTTTAGGGGTGGTGAATTTCGATGCGAGATTTTCAATTGTCTTGTTCTGTAGCCCTATATACGACGACAACGTCAAGGATTAATATTGGGCTACAGTTACTGCAGCTACTCATGTAAATGATGTAACAAAGCTTTTACAAAAAGAATCATTACCAAAGCATTTGTGGTTCTCGAGATACGCTGCAACAAATTTGACTAATCAAATATTCAATTGACTGTCACATGACTCATTTATTAAGAATTTTAAGATACCTTAAATAAGCTAAATTCGTTAATTCTGAGTTAATTAAGGCTAGCATAACAGACTGGTAATACATTTGAACGTAAAAGGTTTTCAAATATACGGGAAACCTTTAATTTTAGATGATCCGAAGTTGTCATGACCAAATAAAATAAATGGTTACTATGGAGCCTCGTACAAGCATACCTAATTCGAGGGAACGAAATAATATTGTGATATAACCAAATCCAAAATATTTCGTTCCCCTAGTATCTCAAGGTAATGAAATAATATTTCCAGGGAACGAAATGATTTCGAGAAAAAGAAATAGTATTTCCAGGAAATAAATAGTATTTCGAAAAAACGAAATAAATCTGACTTGTTTTTTTACCTGGCTCCAACTTTTTTGTGCCCGTCCCCTTCGGGGCTCCGCAATTTTCATCCCGTTATTAGGCCAAAAAAGGTCTCCAAACTTACTCTATCGGCAGGAATTCAGCTATCGTGTAATTTGAACGTGTTTTGATGGGTGGGGCTGATTAAATCATAGACCAGTACGGTGATTCAGAATCCATGTAGACTTCATAATGGGCACTTTTATCGAATGACGTCATTCGTCCATCTTTAAAAGAGGGTCATGTGGCTGCGGCTTGATATTATGTATGATCTTTGGGAACATGGCCGTGGATTAATTATGAGTAATTTCCAGCCGTAGCCAATTGATTCCAACCCGGGCCACTGTCTGTGAACCAGACAAAACGAAGTGGTCTTACGTCCTGCTGAAGTATACAAATTTAAAACGCTTTAAAGCAATATACTGCGAGGGGCCCGTCTTTTTCGCTGTGACGCGTCGATACACATGCAGTCAGTGACACACAACTCGTGCATTGTGTTCATGTTAAATTTCACGTTCATATCATCCGCAGAAATTCATAGTTTTAGAGCCACGCACGAAGCCTGAAATTGGGTTTTTGTGGCATCTACATTGCATGATGTGTTTCATTGTTTCCAAAAGTAGGAAACTTGCGGCTATGTCAGCCGACAGAAGGGGTACAGACATTTTCTTTCTCCATGCTCACCAATCGCAAACTTTTAGAGGTGAATGTTAAATAAATCAGTCCATGCCCCTACAGGCATCGATTTCGGATATCGTTGGTTTAAAGGTAATATTATACTTGGGTTTTTATCAAAGAAATACAGACTCATGGGCAAAAATATCAAGGCAGATACAGTAACAGTCATCTGTGAAAATTTCAGTACCATACGGTGCCCACTTTTTGAGAAAACAGTGAAAAACAGCCACAGTATTTCTGTCTTTTTCTCTTTTATTTTTGATCTTTTAAAAGATCAAAAATGTTTTCGGTCGTTGTTTGACTAATTTTTGGATAAGTACACCATTTCAGGTTTCTAACAGCACCATCTTCATACCCTGTAAACTATACGTAAATCTGTGAAAATTTCTGTTTTGGTTTACTGGAGCTGAATATAACTATAGATCACATTCACTTGATATATAAATTGATTGTCTTTTTAAATGAAATAAGACCCCTATGAAATAGGGCTTAACTGCATACGGTCTCTGTGTTGAAGACCCAATTGATTAAAATCATCATGATTATCCAGGGACTATCTTCATTAGTAAAGTATTGTATTTCTTCAAAAAATGAATGCAAGGAAACAAAGTATTGGAGGCTCAAACGCTTAATATGAACTATTTCCACCTCTCAATAAAATGTTCACAAATTACAACAATGTCACGCTTGAGATCTAAGATCTTCTTTCCACATTTCCCTTAAGACAGGCTGTTTCATTGATTCTTGTTTTGATTTTCTTATCCGATAGTGATAGGCCCTATCGGTCTTAGAAGACCTGAAATAATCTTAAAGTAAACCTTGTTCGTCGGGAATATACCGTTTACATGAATCATTGTGAGTCACAACTCCCAAACATCTATTACTAATCGAGAAAGAAATGAACTGGCATCATTCGTAGTCGGGGTCAACCCCCATGCCATGGTTGTAGTTATATAACGGTGTATGTATTACTTGGGAACATTGGGTGTTGTCGCTAGGTACATGTATTGTCATCCTCTTAAAGGCAGCGTACAGGATTTACAAGGTTATTGAGTTTGAGACAGAAAATGGACTCAACAGTTCGTAAACAGTGCAAGCAGTCACCATGGAAAATCTTGGTTCATCAAATTTTCAGGTTTTTCAAGGAAATCAAGATTAAGTGTATTTTTAAAAGATCGTTCGTCCGAACGATTAAGTAACATTTCTAAAGCGTGGTGTAACCATGAAGGATTCGGAGGGGCAAGACTATTTTCTGCCGTATTTTTGCTATCCGGATGAACAAAGCGTAAAAAGGTACATGAAACAACGTCTGTAAGGAAGTTTAAGACTTTCACTTCTATATGATCCCTTTAATCAGTCTTGGACCGTTCATCCACATCTCGTTTCCCTTTCAGCCCGTCCAATGGCGCATTTGTTCTCGCTCGTTTCCGTGTAATTTTGATTCGGAATTATCCGTCTTTTAGTTTGAGTTTTTCCCTTGGTTTCCCTTTCCTGTTTTCTTTTTTTACATCATTTTAATTTCTTTTCATTAACATTGTTAATCTTTTCCGGATTTTATTTGTTCTTTTTTGTACATAAAATTATGTTGTATTGCTTTGGGAAATGAAGTTTTCTTTTAAAAAGTCATAAAGTCTTCTTTCTCATTATACATTCAGTAGCAATTCTCGAGTGCGATTTTCCACACAGATCTTGGAACTGGATAACAATATAACTATATTGTGCTGCAAATATTGCAGCGGAGGAAAGCATCGTTTGATAACTCAAGTTGATTAATGATGCTTCTTTTTATTGACTTTTCCGCATAGTTGCGGAAAAGCTATACTGTTTGTTCAGATTTTTTTGGCTTTTCCGCATAGTTGCGGAAAAGTCTTTATTTTTGTTAAGTTTTTTTCTTCTTCTTTTTCTTCTTCTTCTTCTTCTTTTTTTCCCACGGCCCATAGACTTTGCACACGTTTCGTTCTACGGGCCACTTTTGCCATTTAACTTTATTGTACTTGGTTCAAAGTTTGTATCGGCATAGTACATACCGCATAGATGTATGCGAACGAAATACGTCATGATGACGTCATCAGGTGTCAAATTACAAGCAATTGGAATTTAATAATCAAAATCTTAAAACAATTCAGCAATAAATCAACTGTTTGAGATATTAAGTTGATTCTTACGCCAAATGTCAATGTAAGGTAAGGTTTTTCTTTGTGACACATTGCTTGACCTCTGTGACCTCTACTTCCGGTCAAACAAGAAGTAGCTTCTCATTTAAAAGTTGTAAGAGCTAGGATCATGATTTTTTCACCAAAAATGATTGTTAGGCAAGGTCTTTCTTTGTGACACATTGTTTGACCTCTGTGACCTCTACTTCCGGTCAAACTTGAATAAGCTCCTCATTTAAAAATGGTAAGAGTTAGAATCATAATTCTTTCACCAAATATCAATGTTTGGCAAGGTCTTCACATACATACAATGTATTTAGATCAAATATTGCATGGATTCATAAATTAATTTAATAGACATAAAGCGGAAAAGCCCTATGTTCTGTTGCAGACAGACATAGATCTCTAGTTTATTTCTTCTTCTTTTTTTCCCACGGCCCATAGGCTTTGCACTCGTTTTATTCTACGGGACTTTTTTGCCATTAAACTTGTATACACATAGTTTGTATAGGCATAGTACATACAGCATAGATGTACCCGCGTGAATTACGTAATGATGACGTCATCAGGTGTCATGTGACAAGCTATTTGAATTTAATAATAACAATCTTAAAAAATCAACAACAAATCAACCGTTTGAGATATTAAGTTCATTCTTTCATTAAATATCAATATTAGGCTAGGTCTTTCTTTGTGACACATTGTTTGACCTCTGTGACCTCTACTTCCGGTCAAACAGGAAGTAGCTTCTCATTTAAAAATGGAAAGACCTAGCATCATGATTCTTTCACCAAATATCACTGCTAGGCTAGGTCATTCTTTATGACACATTGCTTGACCTCTGTGACCTCTACTTCTGGTCAAACAGGAAGTAGCTCCTCATTTAAAAGTGGTAAGAGCTAGGATCATGATTCCTTCACCAAACATCAATGTTAGGGAGGGTCTTTCTTTGTGACACATTGTTTGACCTCTGTGACCTCTACTTCTGGTCAAACAGGAAGTAGCTCCTCATTTAAAAGTGGTAAGAGCTGGGATCATGATTCTTTCACCAAATATCAATGTTAGGCAAGGTTTTTCTTTGTGGCACGTACACATGTATTAGTGTTGCACGGATTCATAAATCAATTTAAAAAACATAGAGCGGAAAAGCCCATAGCTCTGTTGCATACAGACATAGATCTCTAGTTTTTTATTGATTTGTACACGATTGTGTGTACTTGCATGTCCAATCTGTCGCATACTGAAAGTACTGTGGTTTGTGTTTACTGTCCGTCTTTGCAAGACTTTGTGATTTCAGTATTGCGAAATGAGACGGAAAAACGGAATTTTAATCTCCATTTGAATAACAAAATGCTTGATTTACTCGGTAGCTCACCTTGCCCAGACAGGGTCCATGCCAAAGTACACTTCGTAGCTTCACCTTGCCCATCACAACCAGTTATTGCAGCGTAAGTGGGTAGGCTGCCTTCAATAAGACTGCATGATATCTCTGTAAAAATGAAGTGTATTTATCTTAGGATCACCTTTTTTGTATGATACAATATTGTGACGCCGCGCCCCTTTCAGGGGGCGGAAGAGAACCCGACGAGAGAGGGCGCCCTCCTCCGCATGAAACAATGGCTTATTCACCACTTGATGAGCATGAATCTGAACTCTTAACAAGGGGCGTCCCACAGATCTAGTCTGAACGCAAAATGCAGTACAGTGCACCCCAACCAGCTCCCAAAGAGGGTCAAGTCACGCGCACACAGCAGGAAGGTTAGGATAGTCTAGGGCCGACCGAAACAAGGGAGAAACGCCTACACCCAACGGGGGTTGGATTTTACCCACACGGCTCCCACCGGTGCGACCTTTGACCTACCCGGCTCCCACTACTAATGCGCTACACGCGAGGAAGTATGCTGTGAGCAGAGCCTACCAGCCAAACTCTTTACGTGCTTGCGTAGTTCCGAGTTACCGATATCCAGGGAGGCCTCCCCTTGCAACTTGCGCAGCAAATACACGGTGGCTATTCCCTATATCCGCCGCACGTCCCGCTATTGCCCCAGCAAAAGAGGAGCTACGGCCACTCAGAAAGGTAGCTTGCACACTACTCCCACCCAACTAGGAGACTGCTCCCAATAGGCTCCCACTAACCAACTCTTACCAACTAGTCCGCTTGACAGCTGACAAGGTAACGCACGGTTAGAGCCACCAGAGCATCTCCCCGAGTGCGTGTCACGCCCGGCTTATATAGTACTATTGCGTACGCTGCATTGGCTACGTCACGGTGGCGGTGACTTACCACACCGACCAATCCGCTTCACTCTCAGCCTGCGCGCGCTGCTCGCTGCATGCCCTATACGCCTATGCTGCACTCGCTTATGCACGGCTATGCTTACCCTGCATGAATTGCGTACTCTGTCGCGTCACAATATTCTGAACTTTCGAGATTTTGTCAAAGGTTTTACCTGTGCACATTGCGCCTCCAGAAGACCACACCCCATTACCATTCGCATCACTGCTACACGTGCTGGTCATGGGTGATATATGTGTACCATCAGATGTACATGACAGAGTACAGTTGCTACCATATGGAATTCGGTCATTGCTACATCCCATCCAGTTGCCGTTGGACACAGTATGTGAGCAAGTGATTTCTAACATGAAAGGAAGTCATAAAATGCAATCTGTTTGTACACTCCATATACCACAGACAGCGGCCTCCAATATTCTCTGCTATACAGGATCCATGTAAATGCTAGAAAATGCTTAAATTTAGGAGGGCCTGACGCGTTTCGATCCTAGCAGGATCTTTCTCAAAGGCTAAAATGACAAAATACACGAACATGCAAGTGAGGGAAGCATACATAAAATGGATCAGAGGATATGGACAAAGGGAAGGGGTGGTAGGAGAGTCAGGGTGGGTTAGATAGGTCAAACATAGGGTGGGGGTCAGGTAGGCAAGATCAGAGGTAACAGACTACAAAAGGGTTGGAAGGAGTGGTGCTGGGGGTGGGGGATTAACAAAGGAGTTAATTAGAGGATTGGAGATCAAGATGGGCAAGAGGGAGGAGAGGAATACAAAAAGCAGGAGGGATTAGAGAGTACCTGTGGATGAATGAAAAGGAGATAAGCAAACAAAAATATTAGTCATTGCCTTCCTGGATGTTTAGTCCATTCGGCTGAATAGTGCGTAATTTCTTAATCCAAACTTTCTCCCTGCTCAGCCGGACCAAGTCTCTGCGGTGGCCAAGTGATTCAATGCCCTGCTAGATCGTATCAGACATTGTGTGGTTAGGGAGATTGAAGTGAAAACCAACTGGGGCGTCAAGTTTCTGAGTTTTGACTGTAGACCTGTGACCATAGAAACGTTTCTTGAGAGTGTTTTTGGTTTCACCCACGTACTGTATGTTGCATACCCTGCAAGAGATGAGATAAATGACATTAGATGTAGTGCAGGTAATATTCCCTTTGGTCTTATGGGTGGAGCCATTGCCTGTGAAAGAATCAGACTCATAGATATGGTGCTGGCAGACTACGCATCTCGAGTTACATTTGAATGTGCCATGCTGGATTGGGGAAGAGACATTATTAGTGGGTGGGACCTCAGCCCTGACAATCAAGTCGCGGAGGTTGCGGGGACGTCTGTAGGCCAAGATGGGCTTTTCTGGGATAGCCCTGAGGAGACGGTCTGAGGTGTGAAGAATGTGATGGTTATCATTAGTGATTCTGCGTAATGGGGGAAGAGGAGGATGGAAAGTAGTCACAAGAGCAACTTTGTTATTAGTACAAGTATCATCGCTAGGGGCTTTCTCTTGGATAACTGCCGCTCTGGGAAGAGCTCGAGTTCTCTCAATGGCACTCCGCACCCTGCAAGAGCTGTGGCCTCTTGCAACTAAGTGTTTCTTCAGTTCCTGTGTGTGTTTGGAGAAATCAGAGTCATTAGAACAGATTCGTCTGAGTCTGAGGGCCTGACTATATGCTATGCCTGTCTTACAGTGCTTGGGGTGGCAGTTGGTGGCATGGAGGTACTGGTGGGTATCTGTGGGCTTAGAATACAGGTCAGTGATTAGTGTGTCCTCTTCCTTGCGGATGGTGACATCAAGGAAGTGGGCCTCATGGTGAGAGACTTCTGCTGTGAATTTGATAGTCCTGTGGAAAGAATTGATGTGGTTAATGAAAGAACCTAAGCTATTCTCATCTCTGATCCAGATAAAGAATATATCATCAATGTACCGCCACCAGATCCAGGGGCGGCAAGGTGCTGAGGCTAGCATGCGCTCTTCAAGTTCTGACATGAAGATGCATGCAAAGGAGGGGGCCATGCGGGTTTCCATTGCTGTGCCATGTACCTGTAGATAGTGTTTATCCATGAAGGAGAAGTTATTTTTGGTTAGTACAAGTTTTATGAGAGATTCAAGATCACGGATGGGAGGTGTGGTGTGCCCACTCCTGGACAGAGCCGATGCACATGCTGCGATGCCTTCTTCTTGAGGGATATTAGTATAGAGGGATGTGACATCAAATGTCCCAATGATGGCTGTACTGGGGACCTGGTGCTGACCTGTTCAAGTTTGCGGAGGAAGTAAGGGGTGTCATGAATATACGAGGAGATGCGAGGAACCAAAGGCTTGAGAAAACTGTCAACGAACAGAGAGATGCGCTCTGTGGGTGAGCCATTGCCTGATACGATGGATCTACCAGGGTTACCAGGTTTGTGTATCTTGGGCAAGATATAGAACCTGGCTGCTCTACAGTTGATAGGAGAGAGAAATTTGTGAGCTTTCTTGGTCAGCTGGTCACGTGATTTCATGTCATCCAGAACCTGTTGTATCTGTTGAGAGAATCTACCTGTGGGGTCGGAATCAATACATGAATATATGGTGTCATTATTAACATGGCGGAGGACCTCGTCAATGTACTGCTGTCTATCCATGATGACCACTGCTGAGCCTTTATCTGCTGGTTTAATGATAATGTCAGTGCGGGAGCGTAGAGACCTGAGTGCCTGACACTCATCACTGGGGAGGTTGACCTGAGTTTTCTTGAGAGAGAGATCAGTGTTAGTGGCTTTGGAAGTGACAACTTGAACATATGTTTCAAGGGCTGGGACTCTGTTCTTCGGAGGTATCCAGGAGCTTTTCACCCGAAATGGTTCTCGTTCCATGGGAGCAGAGTCAAGAAAAAATTCTTGCAACCGGATCCTGCGATAATACTCTGTGAGATCTTGGCTCAGTTCAGTCTGATTCACTGTGGGAGGAGTGGGGCAAAAATTAAGTCCTTTAGAGAGAAGTTTGTGCTCAGCACTGGTTATTGATGAGGTAGAGAGATTAACAACTGTATTGGGTGGGGGTGTGGGTTGGGACTGATGCTGCGGTCGCCTGAAGCGCCTGTGTCTGCGTTGTCGGTGCAGCATGTCGCCCATTTTCCTGTTCCTCCTGTCAATGAGAACAGATTCAAGTTTGGACAGTCCAGTATCAATTTCATTACTGAGTTCCCTGTATCTGGTGTCGGTGCAGTGGGTGCTAAGTTCCCTGTCAAGATAAAGTATTTCATTATTAAGGTGCTGGAGTGAATTCTGGCACTGTTGGGAGAGAGTATTAATTAGTTTAAGGGATGTCTGGTTGAGGACTTTGTTCCACCTCTTCTGTAGAGTGGGGGGGAAGGGTACCTAAAGACGGGGTAGACGACACTTGGAGACCTGTGGGGATGCAACGGGATAAGGAGAAAAACCTGTAGTTATTTAGATGATGGGAATACCGGAGGGCTTTCTCCTTGGTCTTCCTAAGCTGCTGAAAAGAATCAATGGGGTTAGTCATACCTGTGGAGAGAAGAGACAAGGTGACAACATGAAATAACAGAACTAAACAGAACAAGAATAAACAAAACATGTAAGAAAACATAAATACAACTTACAGGGAGATGAGGAGGATCACCACGAAGGGATACAACAGCAGAAGGAATAAGGTCAATACAAGTAATAAACTGCTGCAAACTGCTCATCAGCCAAAATGCTAGAAATGTAGAAAAGGTCCTACCGTTGCAGTCATACATGGTGATTTGTATCAATAGGCAATTTGATTTGGGAAAACAGCACTATAATCCCATACTTTCAAATATGAAAGTTTAACCATCTTTGAATACACACAATATTGGTCAGTGAAGGTCACAAGATGGCGCTATTATAATTTCTGCACTTCGTTTCGGTAAATAACTAAAGCAGCGCTAAATGAGTGCTTCGATATTACAATGGCACACCGGTGAGGATATTTAAAATAATAATTACGTTATGCAAGCAATTTATTGCCCTTTTAATTAACAGATTAATAACGGCGCCCGCCGATAAGGGATTCAATTCACTCTGCTGACCCCAGCTAGCTTGGTGGCGTAGTGGGTATGGCTTCTGCATTAGTAAGCAGGAGGTCGTGGGTTCGAATCCCACCTGAACCAGCGCGTGATGTTTTCATGTGCGCTCAAGAGGCACACACGGGGTGAAATTATTATGTACGTCGTTGAAGGGCAATACATTTTTCTATCTCTCTCATAATTCTATCTTCTCAACGAATAAATCAATATTAACGTAATAATAAGTTATTAGGCAAAATGTTTATTAATATATGCTTATAGTTAAGAGACCTGACGCGTTTTGATCCTTGTAGGATCTTTCTCAAAGGCTACATAACAAAGGACAAGAACATGCAAATGAATAGAAACACAAATGAATGGATGAGAGGATCAGGACAATAGGAATGGGATTGGTCAGGACAAAGAGGTGTCAGGTAGGCAAGTTCAAAGTTACTATGACTACAAATGGGTGGAGAAGGATGGGGCTGGGGAATAGGGATTAACAAAGAAGTTAATTAGAGGATTAGAGATTAAAATTGAGAAGGGGAGTACAAAAAGCAGTAGGGATTGGAGAGCACCTGTAGATGAATGAAAAGGAGACAACCAAACATTAATATTAGTCATTTCCTTCCCGGAGATTTAGTCCGTGTGGCTGAATCGTTCGTGATATTGAATCCAAACTTTCTCCCTGCTTTGCCAGACTAAGTCCCTTCGGTGGCCAAGCGATTCAATGCCCTGCAATAGCATATCTGAAATTGTGTGGTTAGGGAGATTTAAGTGGAGACCCACGGGGTTGTGTCGAGCTTCTCAGTTTTGACTGTGGACCTGTGACCATAGAATAATTTCTAAAGGTATTTTTAGTTTCACCGACAAACTGGATGTTACATACCCTGCAAGAGATTAGATAAATGACATTAGATGTATTGCAGGTAATTATTCCCTTTGGTCTTATATGTGGAGCCATTGCCTGTGAAAGAATCAGACTCATGGATATGGTGCTGGCAGACTACGCATCTCGAATTACATTTGAATGTGCCATGCTGGATTGGGGAGAGACATTATTAGTGGGTGGGACCTCAGCCCTGACAATCAAGTCGCGGAGGTTGCGGGGACGTCTGTAGGCCAAGATGAGCTTTTCTGGGATGGCCCTGAGGAGACGGTCTGATGTGTGAAGGATGTGATGGTGATCATTAGTGATTCTGCGTAATGGGGGAAGAGAGGGATGGAAAGTAGTCACAAGAGCAACTTTGTTATTAGTACAAGCATCATCGCTGGAGGCTTTCTCTTTGAGAACTGCCGATCTTGGAAGAGCACGAGTTCTCTCAATGGCACTCCGCACCCTGCGAGAGCTGTGGCCTCTTGCAACTAAGTGATTCGGTTTGTTTTCCTGCTTTTGGAGGAATCAGAATAATTAGAACAGAATCGTCTGAGTCTGGGGGTCTGACTATACGCTATACCAGTCTTGCAATGCTTGGTGTGGCGGCTGGTGGCATGGAGGTACTAGTGGGTATCTGTGGGCTAAGAATACAGATCCTTGCAGAGGGTGACATCATGGATGTGGGCCTCATGGTGGGAGACTTCTGCTGTGAATTTGATAGTCCTGTGGAAATAATTGCTGTGGTTAATGAAAGAACCTAAGCTATTCTCATCACTGGTCCAGATAAAGAATACATCATCAATGTACCTCCACCAGATACAGGGGCAGCAAGGTGCTGAGGCTAGCATGCGCTCTTCCAGTTCTGACATGAAGATGCATCCAAAGGAAGGGGCCATGCGGGTTACCATAGCTATGCCATGTACCTGTAGATAGTGTTTATCCATGAAGGAGAAGTTATTTTTAGTTATGAAAGTTTCATGAGAGATTCAAGATCATGGATGGGAGGTGTGGTGTGGTGTGCCCACTCCTAGACAGAGCCGATGCACAGGCTGCGATGCCTTCCTCTTGACGGATATAAGTGTAGAGGGATGTGACATCAAATGTCAATTTTTCAGAGGATATTGCAAAAGCTGTCACTGAACGCCAAAAGCTAGACGTTTCAGTGATGACACTTACTTGTACACATTACGTCACTTCCACTCCACGTCCCATTCAGCAAGCATGTGGGTTTGATAGAGCTAGACAAAATAGGCCTATACCCAGAATTACACTCTACGACACAGGAGCTACCAACTGTCAGCTGATCGGTGATAGTCAAGTCCTTGTTGTTGAGATGACAGGTTGATATGGAACCATTTGCTGGTGCTGGTAATGGTGGACAGGTCACGACTATAGAGAAATAATAATCATCAAATTCAAAGGATTCAATTAGTTCAGATATAAACCACCAGACGCTGGGACACAGTGCTGTAAGGTCTCAGTCTTGTAAGGACTTTACGTCAGTCAATACCAGTGCCTTAGCGTGACCTTAGAGCGCTGAGCGGCAGGACTAAGCTAGCTCTGGGTCGATAACAACTTTCCTTGAAATCCATCAATGATTTTTATAAGCGTCATAAATTATTTTCATTTGATAATTAACATTTTATCGATTTATTATTGATAAAATTTGCAGTTTTGACATTTAACACAAACCCAACAACACCTCATCTATAGGACTCGACCAGGAAATTTTAGGCGGTTGCTTCAAGTGGTATTTATTCGAAAACTCCTATATTGTTTGCACTCATGTTTTGTGAAATATAATTTAGACCATGACTTGGATTAAGATGAAAACAAAATCTTAAATAAAATGCTCTTCACTTTCCACTGCAATTTAGCCTTCAGAGAGGGAATGACTTTTAGCTGTGTATTTTGACAGTTTTACTCACCTGGACATGATACATTTGCACTCCAAGTCCCATTCAGCAAGCATGTGGGATTGACAGAGCTAGACAGAGTATACCCAGAGTTACACTCTACGACACAGGAGCTACCAACTGGCTGCTGATTGGTAATGGTCAGATTCTGATTATTAAGTTTACAGGTGGATATGGAACCATTTGCTGGTGCTGGTAGTGGTGGACAGGTCACGACTATAGAGAAATAATAACCATAAATTCATAAGATAAAATACGTTCCGTCATTATTAAACCAGCAGCGTGTGCCAGACCTACATTTGATCGTCTGATACAGACGGCCTTCCAGCTTGGATACGCTGCTGTCAGCTCTCCGGCGGAGTGCTAAACGGCAGAACTAAGCTAAGCGTCATTCTACGTCTCTTGGCGCCGAAAATTTGTGGGGAAATTAAGTTAAGTTATTCATGTTCAAGTATAATATAAATAAAAAACAAAATTCGAACTATTTTAAATGGTATTCGTCTGAACAGTGTTTTCAGAAAAGCAAACATATACAAAAAGCTATCAAAAATCCTCGCAGATTGAATGAAACAGAAAGATGCCTATATTGGTGGATATTTGTACTGATTTTATTATTTGATCAAAGCGAATGGGGTCACCACCAACATAGGGCTGGATGGTTCAGTTGAAAGAGCGCCTGTACGGTATTCAGGAGGTCGCCGGTTCGAATCCCGCTCCAGTCAATTTTTCTTTGTTCACTTTTCAATGACTTAAAATAACTCAGTCAGTTTCCCTTGTGGTTATTTTACGAATATAATAATTAAAAAGCCGTATCCTCTTTGAGTGATCCCCCATGTACCGTTCCCAGGTTGCAGCATTGTTGCGTGTATCATTTAAACGATCCCTGGGGTGTGGCGGTGTGTGCGTGGTTTCATGGCTTCTGACTGCCAAACGAACAAGGATAGTTGACTATTGGGGTCACCACCAACATAGGGCTGGATGGCTCAGTTGGTAGAGCGCCTGTACGGTATTCAGGAGGTCGCAGGTTCGAATCCTGCTCCAGTCAATTTTTCTTTGTTCAATTTTCAATGACTTAAAATAACTCAGTCAGTTTCCCTTGTGGTTATTTCACGAATATAATAATTAAAAAGCCGTATCCTCTTTGAGTGATCCCCCATGTACCGTTCCCAGGTTGCAGCATTGTTGCGTGTATCATTGAAACGATCCCTGGGATGTGGCGGTGTGTGCGTTGTTTCATGACTTCTGACTGCCAAACGAACAAGGATAGTTGACTATTGGGGTCACCACCAACATAGGGCTGGATGGCTCAGTTGGTAGAGCGCCTGTACGGTATTCAGGAGGTCGCCGGTTCGAATCTCGCTCCAGTCAATTTTTCTTTGTTCACTTTTCAATGACTTAAAATAACTCAGTCAGTTTCCCTTGTGGTTATTTCACGAATATAATAATTAAAAAGCCGTATCCTCTTTGAGTGATCCCCCATGTACCGTTCCCAGGTTGCAGCATTGTTGCGTGTATCATTGAAACGATCCCTGGGGTGTGGCGGTGTGTGCGTGGTTTCATGGCTTCTGACTGCCAAACGAACAAGGATAGTTGACTATTGGGGTCACCACCAACATAGGGCTGGATGGCTCAGTTGGTAGAGCGCCTGTACGGTATTCAGGAGGTCGCCGGTTCGAATCCCGCTCCAGTCAATTTTTCTTTGTTCACTTTTCAATGACTTAAAATAACTCAGTCAGTTTCCCTTGTGGTTATTTCACGAATATAAAATAATAGATACTAGACAAAACTCATTTTTACATTTTTGAAATGACATTCTTGGCATTCAATAGACGGGTCTCAAGTCCCCCAGCTTAATCCGACGAAATGAAACACCACACGCGTACGCGCCCTAATGTACATTCAGAACACGCCAACATTTAGAAAAGTGAACATTTTCCTTAATCAGAAATGGGCTACTTTGCTTAAGACTATTTCCGAGGACCTCTTAAAACCTTAAAACATGCTAACTTGGTTTCGTGCTCTGGCTTTGGCTCCATTCAATACATACATTTCAAAGTGACATATTTTAAAGTACGAGTTTACGATACGATTGATACGAATCCCGCAAGATTCCGACGCAGAAAACACTTACAGTTTTTTACACAAAATACAACATATGGGAATGCACGGGAATTCTTAATTAACCAAATTGGATAGCACTGCCCTTGCGATACCTTTAAGATAGAATTGATTCGAATCACAATGATGCAATGCATAACAAAGATAGCATGTGTCTCAATTTTCCAATTATTACTCTTCCTTCATTGGTTCAATAAAAAGTTACGTATTTTCACCTTATTCCGGCTAGCACCGATGTAATTCAGTCTTTATATTGTACTCAACCCTTTTCCCATGAAAAAATGATAACGAGTTTTGACGATGCACTTCATTTCATAATATGTCGTACTTCTCACCAAGACATCATGTTTAAGGACGACTGGCTTCAGGCCTGGGACATGATCATAAATGAAATGAGGGCCATTATAGTCGAGTTTCTGGCCCTTTATCGCCGTTTCAGATTGCATCATGCTATGTCAGTATACATCGTACAGTGTGCAGGTCACACAAAGCTGTAGTACGTTTTATTAAGTTAGTCTGCCTGAAACCAAAATCTAGTTCGGCGCGACGCTGTCACGCCTGTCTGGAAATGGGGTTAGAATCTAATAATTCCTAAGCACTTTTGCATGGCCTGGCTACGGTGCTCCACAAGTGTCATTCCTTAGCAGATAAACACATAATTTATCTAGTCATGTTATTTTGTTTAGGAGAATTAAACGTCTTTTTGTTTCGATAATTATCTCAACAAGACGACTTGGAGAAAATGTGAAGTCGACTTAAGCTGATAATTTATCAAGAGAAGTCAACTTACTGAATGTAAGAAGTCAACACTGATTAATCTCAGTAAGTCGTCTGGGAAGGTAAACTATCAGGACAAGTCGACTTTCTTCAACTAGTACGTCGTCAGTGTCAACGTCATTGTTGTAGATATCGTCTGTGAAAGATCAATAAGGCCTATAAGAATCGGGGGAATCAAAGGGGCGTTGGGCGTACGCCCCCTTTTCTTTCAGCCAAAAACAAAATTAAACCAATTATAGAGGAAGAGGGACTCGATACGAGAAGAAAAAAGAGGAGACGAAATTATTTGGGCAGTTAACGTCCGGCCTGCCATATCCTGCTAGCTTTGATCAGCCAGAAATGCATCCGTCGTTATTGAATTGGTGCATTTTATTTCCACGCCCCCACATTTTGAACAATCTTGGATCCGCTCTTTAGAATATGTCGTTTTCTTAGCTTGACTAAGTCATCTTGCCTGGATAGATTATCTCCGTCTATAAGTCGGCTTGTATCGACATATCGAGATACATGTATACATTGCGTGTATGTGGTTATCTGGATAAGTGAAATGGCACTCATGGAGCTCCGTACTGTCTGTTATTATAAAACCTAGTAGGATGCAGTGATCATTCAACGGTATTATCGAAGCAAAATTTGGGCAGTGGATAACTGGAGAAAATTAGAATGGAGTGTACTCGGAAACAACAGTGCAGGACAAATTTGACTTATTTTACCAGTCTCTTAGTGCTGCAATTGATCTACACTTCCCTTCCCAAACCATGAGGCGTCATGTGAGGGATAAACCATGGATGACATCAAAAATTAAATCCCTCATTAGGAAGCGGCAAGAGGCTTTTCACAGGGGACAAGAAGATAAACGAAAACGTCCTTCGCAATCAGATCATTGCTATGATAAATGCAGCAAAGATGGAGTATTATAATACACGCATTCAAAGACTCAAAAATCAAGATCCAGCTGGATAGTATCGCGGCATTCGTGTAATGACTGGGTGTGATAAACAGTCTGATATAATTATAAATCCATCTCCAGATATTGATAGCACAGATCACATTACATTTGCTAATAGTATCAACAATCAATTTATAAATGCTACCAGTGACTTGCCAGAATTGGACACAACAAATTTGTCATACCTGCCTGCACCAACTCAATGTCCTACAATGCATCCATGGGACGTCTACAAAGATCTACGTAAAGTTAAACTCAACAAAGCGAATGGTCCAGATAACGTCCCAGCATGAATATACTTTACTGCGCATTACAACTTTATTATAAATATATTATCCCTGGTCATCGGGCCATAATTAACATTCCTGATACCATCTCAACTCCCTAGGCAGTATAGAGCCCCGGCTGCCGTATTCAGAGCACAGAGGCTAATCAAACCACAAAGCCACCACTACCCTCGCAGGTACCAATTTACACCTGGATGAAGAGAAGCAATATGTGGTAAAACGTGTGTGGATAGAAAGGCAAATCATACATGTAGCCGTGTTACACAAATCAGGAGAGCGGACCCAAATGGTCTTACCACAATACCAACAAAATGACGGACACATACATAGTCATAGAGTCATCTTGGTTTTCTATTTCTACCTCCATGATAGCTCAGAAAAATCGAAAAACCGGACTGCTCTCTTAGATGTTTAAAAAGCTTATATTAGTGTAATCGAGCTCAAACAAATTTAAGAGGCATAGTTTGTAGTTCTTTGAGATGGTGGAAGGTAGTGGGGGGAGATAGACGGTGGGTAGGGTTGGGAGAGGGTCGTGATAAAAGAGGGAAAATAAGGCGAAGAAATGTGCCCGCACCACTGGCCTAACAAACTTACGACGCCCCACCATAGCTAAACCACAGGCGGCGGACACGGGAAAAAAACAGCGGAACTAACATGATTTATAGTTGTGAAAACAGCTAATTGACATTCCAACTGAGAATAACGGGGTGTTCCTCTGCCTGGTATTAATTGCAGTCAGAAACTAGAGGTTTATGGCTGTTGTGAACAGCACATAAGGCTTTTCCGCATAATTATTATATAAACTGCTTATCAATAAGAATTGTGTCACTAAGAACGACCTTCCCTAACATTGCCTTTTGGTAAAAGAACCATGATTCTAGGTCTTACCACTTTTAACCAAGGAGCTACTTCCTGTTTGACCGGAAGTAGAGGTCACAGAGGTCAAGCAATGTAACATAAATGAAAGACCTTGCGTAACATTGACCTTTGGTGAAAGAATCATTATCATAGGCTTTACCACTTTTAAATAAGGAGTTACTTCCGGTTTGACCGGAAGTAGAGGTCACAGAGGTCAAGCAATGTGTCACAAAGAAAGACCTTGCCTAACATTGATATTTGGTGAAAGAATCATGATAGTAGCTCTAAAAACTTTTAAATGAGGAGCAACTTCCGGTTTGACAGGAAGTACAGGTCACAGAGGTCAAGTGATATGTCACAAAGAAAGATCTTGCCTAACATTGATATTTAGTGAAAGAATCATGATTGTAGCTCTTACCACTTTTAAATGAGGAGCAACTTCCGGTTTGACCGGAAGTAAAGGTCACCGAGGTCAAGTAATGTGTCACAAAGAAAGACCTTGACTAACATTCACTTTTGGTGAAAGAATCATGATCATAGCTCTTACCACTTTTAAATGAGGAGCTACTTCCTGTTTGACCGGAAGTAGAGGTCACAGAGGTCAAGTAATGTGTCACAAAGAAAGACCTTGCCTAACAATCATTTTTGTTGAAAGAATCAAATTAATATCTCAAACCGTTGATTTTTTGTTGATTTTTAAAGATTTTGATTATTAAATTCAAATCGCTGGTCACGTGACACCTAATGACGTCATCATGACGTTATTTACGCGGGCACATCTATGCTATATGGACTTCCTTCATACCAAGTTTGGTTAAGATCAGCCATTTAAAAGTGACCAAAGTGGCCCGTAGAATGCCCCTGTACAAAGTCTATACGAAATTTGGCTGAAGAAGAGGAGGAAGAAGAAGAAGAAAAAAAAAACAGAACAAAAGAAAAGGGTTTTCGCTGACGCGAAAAACCCAAAAATCAATAAACCAGATTCAAAATCATGTCAGTGGAACGCTAGCAAAGAAGGAAACAGGACGGGAATGAAAAGAACTTTTAAAGAACAATTTTGTTCCAAAGCCGCAAGCACCATTAACCCATGGCTGGATTCGAACCCACAACCCGTAGATTGACCACAAGACTTTGAGTTCAACACGCCAGACCACTAGGCCACAGCACCCAACACAAAAAAACGCAACACTGTGTCGGGAACCATTATGTTAACATTAAACTGTTCATCACTTCAATATTCAGATATTTAACACAGCCATGTCTTGGCTATCACCATGTAGAATTTAGGCAAAATCGGACTGAAATTGGCGAAAATATGACCAATTGAAAGAGTACTCCTAAAAAAAAATTGCAAGGATAACACGCATAGTGGTCAATACACACATAATGTGTATGCAAGAAAGATGAAAATCGGGATTTGAGGTTGGGTAATTCAGTCCTAATTTGTTCACTCAATTTTAGTCAAAGTTTGCTCAAATTCTACATGGTGATAGCCAAAAAAACAGCTGTATCACATATCTGAATCTTGAAGTGATAAACAGTTTAATTTTCATATAATAGTTCTCGCTACAAGTGTTGCGTTTTTGGGGGACACCCTGTATATGTGAAATGGTTGTTATAGGACAGACAGTCCAGTTTGAATGTGAATCAATATGGTAACCGCCCCGGCAGGTCTACTAATCATTATCTCGTTCAGTTGGTAGATATGCTGACAAAGCATGCCATGCAATTACAGTTGTGATCACTGTTTACAGTAAAGCATTTGATCGGGTGGATCATAACATTGTTATAAACAAATTATTGTCGATGGGAGCGAGACCTTGCATAATTCCCTGGTTTTGCAGTTTTTTATCAACTCGTGTTCAATGTGTCAAATATAGAGGTACACTCTCAGATTTCAAACCTTTGAAAGTAGGGGTCCCTCAAGGAACAAAATCTGGTCTCATATGGGTTTTTTAGGAATGAGTAACGATGCAGCGATTTCAGACAATATCGTCACGTTAAAATATGTCGACAATATGACCCCTGTTGAAAAGACAAGTAAAGAAAGTGTCAATAATACTATGCAACATGAATTGAATGAGCTCGGAAAATGGTCGAATAATAACCATATGCAGTTAATCCTATAAAATGCATGGTAATGAATATTTCCTTTATGAAAAACAAGCCTCATATTGAATCATTATTTTTGTGCAATGAACCTTTGCACGAGACAGACAGTATCAAAATCATGGGTGTGCATATCAGTTCTGATCTTAAATGGGACGTTCACGTCAATGACATGCTGAAACGGGCTAATGGTCGACTTAATATATTGAAAGTGCTCCAAGAGTTCGGTCTTACAGTTGCAGACCTTTTGACAGTTTATGTTGGTTACATACGCCCATTAGCTGAGTATGCAACTCCTGTTTGGCACCCAGGTCTCAATGACAAACAGTCTGCCTCATTGGAAAGAATCCAGAAACGAGCTCTGCAGATTGTCTTTGGTAATAATTATACCAGTTCTTATTATGCTTTCAAATTGTGCAATACTCAAATCCGCCAGTCTCGTAGGAATGCATTATGTCTTACATTTGCTACCTCACTTCATCATACCAATCAATTCCGTCAGTGGCTTCCAGCAGTTAGGGGTGATCAACACAATCGGTATCTGAGAAACTCAAACACAAAACGGTAACTTTTTATGTCCGATTCCTTTTTATGTTCAATTGTTACATGGTGACTTATCTAACTAATTTTTAAGTGTATATGCAAATGTATTTTTGTGCTTTCTAATGAATACTGTCTCTTTGTTGTTAACTAATTTTTTATGTTAATCGTTTAGTGGTTTTTTTTACCTTTTCTTTTAATCACTCAATATATCTGTTATGTTGAAACATGATTTTTAATTAACATTAAATGAATGAATGAATTAACCCAATGCTAAGTTCTGTTAAAGAACCAATCAGATTGCCACTCGACTGCTTCTGCTGTCAAATCAGTATAACGTAAAGGTCTACCTATGGAGTCACAAAAAGTGGGGTTTTTCAAGTTTCGTCTTATTCAAGCTCAAGTGATTAACACACGTCCATTTCAATTAATCGATGCAATTAGCTCTCTGAGAAAGCCCTCTCCAATGGTGCTATAAGCCAACGGAGCATGAAATTCAATTTGATTTTCTCAACAATCTGAACAAAAGGCTTTGAATCACGTTGAGCTTATAGAGCTACCATAACCCACACAGTGTATAGAATTTCTATATTCACTCCCGCGGCCAACTGCAGTAATTAGTCTATATTGGTCTATTGTTACCTATAAGCAGACCGCCAAGGAAAGTCAGACCACCGAAGCGATAATGATAAAAATAATGAAATATGAAATCAAAATGACCCAGATTTGGCCCCAACCAAGGTGACTTGAATTATTGAATATTAAACCTGCTGGAAATGGCGTGAGTCTGTATTATATTAAGCTGCACGTGATACAGTACCTGTTTACGGTTGGATATATTTATTACCATATCGTAGGGAGGTCAGAATAAACCACTTTTTATTCTATAATTATTTCCTTCATATCAACAGTCTCCTTCAGTCAGAACCAGGGTAATGTATAAATATTCCTATATTAAGATGATGAGAAATCCCATAATTTAACCAGTGCAAGAAATAACACAAATAGCCCAATAAACAAACAAGTCCACTACGAAACAAACCAACAAACCAATATACCCAACATGGACGTCAATCCTTTGGTTGTTGATAATTCTGCTTTTCACTTGTTTTATCACCCCAACTTAAATTTCCCAAACATTATTTGAAAAAAATACAACAGAATTAACGTGACTTCTCAATTAAAAGGTATTATACTTTAGAACTTAGAACTTTGAATATTGCCGTATTCACAACATTATTTGTCCATTTCCATACTTGGCGATTTCAACATTGATTTTAAGTCCAGCAATTCTAGTTCCACATTAGCCCCTTCACCGTTGGCTCAACGTTTGCTTACTATTACTGATATTCTTAATTTTGATCAGCTGGTGACATTTATCACTCATGGTAGTAATTCAACTGCTAACCAGGGTTCCATAATAGATTTGCTTTTTACAAACAGATCTGACATAATTTCAGATGTTGTTTCCCATCCTGGTCTTGGTAACAGTGATCACAGTGGTGTCAAATTCCATTTGTTTACCTCGTATGATTACAAAATTGTTAATCGGTCATTTTATCAGTATAAAAAGGCAGATATTAACATTCTGTGTGATACTTTGTATAGGGTTCCTTGGGATAGCTGTTTCTCAGGAACTGATATTGATGAGGTTTGGATAAGATTCAAAGACCTTCTTTTTGCAACTGTGAAAGATATCGTCCCTATTGCCAAGCAGAGCTGTAGAAAGAAGCATCCATGGATCTCTACTGAAATTGTTATGTTATCCAAAAAGAAAAACAGGGCTTACCAGACAGCTGTTCGTGGTGGTACTAATAGTTTGTGTGCTAAATATAAACGAATTCGTAATGATCTGAAATACTTGATTAGACAATCTTACTGTATAGTTATGTTCATGACATGGCTTTGAATTGTGCATCCAACCCCAAACAGTTTTGGTCATTCGTTAGTAGCCAACGACTTAAAAGTGCTATTAGGAGCTTTCAAAGTGACTTTGGTGTTATAAGTGATCCTGCGTGTATTACACAGAATTTCAATCTTATCTTCCAAAGTAATTTCAGCACCCATTCCAACAATCTTAGTGCATTTACATGTGATCACACCAGTTCTGTATTTCGTCTTTGTGATATTTCCACTTACCCCGAAGAAGTTTTTTTTTTAAATGCTCTCTGAGCTAAACATGTATAAGTCAGCAGGTCCTGACTGTGTTTCTCCCATGCTTCTCAAACTGGCTCGTGATAGTTTAGCCCAACCGCTTGGTAAACTTCAGTTTAATTTGTCACTTGTTTCTGAAACAGTTCCTCGGGAGTGGAAAGTGGCTAATATAGTTCCTCTATTTAAATCTGGTGATGCCCATGTTATGTCCAATTACAGGCCAATTTCGCTGTGTTCCGTAGTTGGGAAAATTCTTGAAAGGATCATTTCTGACCGTCTTATAAATCACATGTATAGAGGCGGGATAATTTATCCCAGTTAACACGGTTTTTTGCCTAAACGCTCTTGTGTCACGCAATTGACAAGTCTTTATCAAAGTTGGGCTAATGCCCTTGATGTTCCTAATCCACCTCGTATTGATGCCTTATTCATGGATTGGTCAAAAGCATTTGATCGAGTGAATCACCAGGTTCTTTTGCATAAGTTACATAAATGGTACTTGCGGTTCATTGCTGAACTGGTTTCAGTCTATACCTCTGTAATAGGACTCAACGAGTTCAATTTATGGGTTCATACTCTGATTGGGCTGCAGTGCATTCTGGTGTGCCACAAGGATCTGTTCTTGGGCCTTTGCTATTCAATATCCTTGTCTTTGATTTGCCCTTTTGTGTTATGTCTAATATCAAGCAGTATGCTGATGACACCATCCTATACAGAGTCATAAAAAACCAGGACGATGTGGTGGCACTCCAGAATGACCTGCAGCACATTCACAATTGGTGTAATCTTAATTATATGGATCTAAACCCTAACAAATATAAACTTATGACAGTGACCCGGGCCAGAAACCCGCCTAGACCACGTTACACTATTGGCGATCATGTCTTGGAGAGTGTGGATCATTATAAATATCTTGGTGTGATAATTTCTAGGGATTTAAGTTGGAAAAAACACATTAACGTTTTTGCTTCTTAAGCTACTCGTTTGAACGGTTTCATCGGGAGGGTTGTTAAATCTAGAAATAAAACAATGCTTGCCATTACTCTACCGATCCATAAGTAGACCCATCCTGGAGTATGCTGCTCCAGTCTTGTGCCCTGCTCTTACGACTCTGCAAGATACCGTTGGAAAAAGTCCAGAGGCGCTTTACACGTTTTTGTCTTGGTCTGCCCCAAAGGGCTTCCATAAATCCTGTCAATGAAATTTCCTATTCTGACAGATGTATTCAGTTAGGGTTACCATTTTTAACTAACAGACTACACTATCTTTCTATTGTATTTGTCGTTAAGTGTCTTTACAACAAATTTGATATTCCCATTAATGAGTTTGTGCATGTTAACCCTAGACATACTGATGTTGTGAAGTTTCACCATCAAAGGGCGAGGACAAATGCTGCTCATCATTCTTTATTTTATAGATTGCCTAGATTATGGGAGTCTTTACCAAGATCTTGTAAGAATACAATTGTAATTGTTTTGTCCTTTATTTGTCCTGCAAAAATCAATAAATGAAATGAAATAAATGAAATGAATGAACTTGCTGGAAGTATCTTCGGTAATTATACTCATGCATGATCAGTGTGGTAGCCATGCTGCTACTTTACTCAGTCCGATAGCAGCCATACATTTATTAAGCATGCCATAGTTATCTAAGGCTGGTTGCTCAATATTCCATTGACAGAAACAAACATCTCTGTTCGGTTTCATATATTACATCAAAAAGGTCAGAAACATCTACAGGGATTATTCATTAATTGTGAAGATTTAAAGCTGGACTTATAGTCACCAACATGCAAGTACTATTGGGCACAATGGGTCGATTTTACCAAACTCATCGCAACTTAATATCAATCGTAGGACTTATGATGCATTGAAACCCTACGTAGGATAAGTAGGATACGATGGGTTATCCTTCGTAACTCAAGTTACGGTCGATCGCAGGGCTTCGTGAAATCGACCCATGGTACCACAACAAATCACCCATAATGCAAACATTCATACAAACTAAACCCAACTGCTACAGTAACATGTAAATACATGTCATAACACCAACGCTAACATATGACACTTTGATTTGCCATAGTTTGTACATACACCGTCTCCTTTGAGTATACCCTGAAATATTAAATTGAGCAATTATTATTTCCTGGTCAAGTGATGATCATTTCTACACAACCTCAATTTTTCGATATGTAATTACCACGTCTTTGAAACCATACAATAAACCAGTCCACGCATTATAAACTGTGTCCAGCATTGTTATTCTTAGTACGTTCATAACCATCACTCAGTAAACCTTAATGTCCAAACAGCTGTATAGTGTTTGGCAATGAACTATTTCATGCTTAGGATGACAGACAATTGATGACGTAAATATGAAATTTATACATGTGAATAAAGTGGCGGCAAAATAGGGTTTGAATCCAAGTAAGCAGCCTTTCACAGTATGACAATCAATCAACAACTATCCAAGCAAGGAATCAAGCAATCAATAATTGAATTAACCATGCACCGACTAACATAAACCGATAACCATGAAATATAAACAAAAAACAAATCCCAAGCAACCGCGGCTAGTTCCATGTAGCTTGCTTATAGCCCATGGTTCATGTTAATGGTTGATTTTCATTCCATGCGGCTGAGCTGCTCATTAAGAACAGAAAACAGTTTAATATTTTTACGCATAAGTCAAATCACTGGTCACGTTGGTTTTGGTAAGGAAACATCATTCCATTTCTCTACGTATCAGAATGTACATAAACTAACCTCTTTCCCTTATCGCAGTTGGTGGTCACTTTTTGAGAATTGTGTGTACGTCTTATGCCTCTCTGTTTATATACGTATTGTATCTTGCTTTTGCAACTGGCCAGGTAATGCGTTGGGGGATGTTCAGGAGCGGTTGTTTCTAATGTGACAGCTTTTTACAAAACAAATTAAACAAACCTAACAACATATTCACTTTTACCATGGCTGTCTCTTTTCAAATCATTAAAGTTGAACAGAAAAGACTAATCTAGCCGCATGAAGTCGTCTGTAGCCCATCAATGCTAAATGAATGTACACACAATTTGTTGCAATGTTCAATGTATGAGGACGGTATTGCCATGGTAACCTGTCCTTGAGGGAAACTACAGAGTTATGTTAAATGACTTTGCCATGGAAACTACTTTATCCCTCAGCAGGGGAGCTGTATGTCTCAAACAAAAAGTCTCTGGTTATATTACAATGTTCTACATTATGGTCCTTTTCATTATCGAAGAAACCCCGAAAATATTCAAGGAAAAACATTATGAAAGAACCCTGGCCCCAAAAGAATAACACATCACACAGTGGTTAAAGGTACAATGATGGATACCTTGATCTGCAAGATCATAATTCATTACGCCTATCTGTAATCAAGCTCATTACTGATCTCGCAGCAGGGGAGCTGCATGTATCAAACAAATCATCCCCTAGTCCTACATTATTGCCCCATATCTCTTGATTGTTTTCATTAAAGAAAAATAAATTCACATAAACAATTGATGGAAAAATACTTTTGACTTTTGAATAGCAATTTGATAATGTTGCTTTACTGCCGCTCTGTCGACATTTCAGATTACCCCATAGCTGGGCCCAATTTCATGGAATCCTTTACCGTTAAAAAAATTCTTTGCTTTTAATACGGTATAGCAGGATTCTTTCTGCTTACGGTTAGCGTATTTGAAAGGAGTGTTTTCTTTTTTGCAACGGTAAGCAGGGAATGTCGGCAGAATGCATATGACAGCCCGTTAACAGAAAATAATCACGGTTACCCTAGAAATTCTTCGCTAACCGAAAAGTCTTCCTTACGGATTCCATGAAATAGATTTCCCGCGTAGCAATGCACAAAAATAGGCCGCAACGGATTCCATGTTGGGTGCAGGAAGATTCCTAGGTACTCTTTATGAAATAGAGACCATATCATAAATTATTGATGGAAACAATGTTTTTGAAAAGCAGATAGCTTCACTGCTTCTGTTAACATTTCAGATCACTCTCCCATAAATATAATGCACAACTGTAGTGATATCTGAGGCAGTAGGTATATGCAGTGCTATCATCAACTCCAAGTACAATGGGATGTTAAAGGTGAGAGTAAAAAAAAATGTCATGAAATAAAAACAAACCTGTGAAATTTTAGCTCAATAGATCACTGGAAATAGTAGAAAACAGCGAAATTGTATGGTAGGTCTAATTACAATTGTAAGGTTATGAGATCAAAACTGTTTTCGGTCTTTTGTTTTACTCATTTTTCTTATAAATACAGCATTTCAGGCGGAAACATTATTAACGGTATGTTTGTACCAGGTCCACATCTGTACCCTGTGAGTAATAAATAAATCTCTGAACATTTCTGTTAGGTTTCCTACCAAAATATAATAGTTTCTTTAAACCTTAGGATTGTAACTAAAATTAAGATCGGCAGTTTGATGTGTATATATCTCATGAATGTAAGAAGTTTGAAGCCTAGTTATATAATGGAGTCACCTTTTAGCCTTCTCCTCATATTGAACTACAGCAGAACACCACTATAACGAACAAGGAGGGAAACACAGATATTGTCCGTTATAGTGATCGTTCGTTATAGTGAATAAAAAAGCAATATTGGGTATTTATTTTACTAAAAACTGGGAGTCAAGGATAATTTTAAGCATAGGAGCCGTCCTTAAAGTACGTATGCAAGAAATGCCGATATTTATACCCGTCCCATACGCATAGCGTACTCAGTAGTCCCCCCCCCCACTCGCTTTGTCACATATTGCTTCTCGTCACCCAGATGTAATGACAACCTGTGGATTATACACGTTTGGAGATGCACGGTTACTGTAATATGGCTTTGTGCTTGATTAGCCCTTGTGCGCTTGTGCTATCCAGGGAATTGAGATGGTTTCAGGAATGGGGCCCGATGACCACGGAATATATTAAAGGGATGGTACAGAACTGGTTTTTGCGACAAAATCGTTGCTGACAGTAAAAGCACATTATGTAATCCAACATGGGAGTCGGGTTGGCGTAGTGGTTCTTTCCTCGCCTTTCACCTCCGTGGACAGGGTTCAAGTCCGGCTCGGTACACAAGTGGATTGGGTTTTCAGTCCCTGCATGATTCCGTGGGTTTTACCCAGAATATTACTCTGGGGTTTTCCTCCAATTTCTTCTTCTCATCATCTTTCCATAACAGGTTTCATCAGGCTTGCGAGCTACAGTGCCTAGGGCGCTTTTGAGGAATCCTTGGTGTCGTTACCGGAAAGAATAAGTAATAATAAATAATAACTGACAAACCTGTAGAAGTCTGAGGTCAATCAACCATCTGGGTCACGAGAAAGTAGTGAAAACCAGTGAACACATTTCAACGATATTATGCGTTCATAATAAAACGCTTCGAAGCGATTTATTCCAATCGGAAAATAGTTTCATTTATTTCTCAACGAATATAGCATTTCAGACAAAAACATTTCATGGGATGTTTTCTCCTATCATCACCATTATACTGTGTAAGTTTTATGTGAATCTGTGATCTTGAAGTGTATTTTGTCTTACCAATTCTGTATTATCCCTTTAATTGTGATTTAGTTTACTAGCAAGAACCTTTTTAAATGTTGGTTATTTTTATAAATAATTATATCAAATATATCAAATTCTATTGAAATTTTAATAGACACTTAAAATTGACGATTTTATGGCAATTTTTCCTGATAGGTGCATTTGCATTTCTGTTCCCTTTTACAACAATAGGCAAAACAAAACTTACGGTGATGAGTGGTTTCCTGTAGTAGCTACTGTAATCCTATACATTTTCCATTGTTTCTCATTATCCCTTACCCTGCATTATGCTATGACTGTATTAAATATTTACAGTCACACCTTAGTTCTGTATTGAAGACCTTGTTGGATCTATAGTATTTGGCTCCAATGGAAGATGTTTCATCATATTGTGTGTTTATTGGGCAGGGTAGGGTTGTAATAAAAACCATACTTATTGTTTGGTGCCCTGAAAAGTCTTTGCTGCAGAAAACTGAATCTGAATGAATTCAGCACATTGAAGTAATTTCTTGAATGTTGTCTTTTCAAGATGTCCTCATAGGGTCTCTGAAGACTCATTTGGCAGCCAGGTTCCAGTTGCATCCGACCCGTCATATTGGTCATTATATAATAATACCATTATGAAAATAATAAGACCAGCTGGGAGTGAGATTTGTTATCATTTGTTTTCCCGATTGAGCGCGCGCAATGCGAGGGAGCGAAGAGACTGAGTGGGGGAGGGGATGTTTGAGGGAACTGTGAAGCACCTGGCTGCCAAAGCAAGTCTCCATCAGAGGCCATATGAGGATCACATCTTGAAAAGACAACATTCAAGAAATCATTCCAGAGTGCTCAATTCCTTCAGGTTAATTTTTCCACTGAAGCATTGACATTTCAGGGCAACTAACTAATGCATAGCCTACCGGTACTCTCTATCTACCAACTGAGTAATATTGACATCACCTGACAACCTGGCGGCCACATTGGTGAGAGGCGAGTGCCTATGCACTTTCCACCTATGACCCTATACAAAATATGAACGAAACTGTAAAACAAACACACCTTTTTCTTTGTAAAAAGGGCATGTACAACATTCGTCCAGCATTCGAGCTGCAGGCTGCTCATAATTCGATTTGTCATTGAATACAAAGAAACCTGTGAAATTTTCAGCTCAATTGATTGTTTGAAAGAGTACAAAACGACGAAAAACCGTTACAATTGTTACGCCAAATTGTGTGGGAATAGTTGTCTCAATTTTTATCTTGCCAACATAAGTAAAAATGTCCCTGTGTTTGAGTTTACTCTTTTCTGGATCAGAGAGTAAAGCAGAGCGTACACTTTCTACAGTCATTAAGCACATTATTATGCTTAATGTCCATTTCCTCCTAGCAACAACAAAGTCGACAATATGAACAACGTGCGGTCTGAAACGTATTAAACAACCCCAAAACGTTTTTCACAGATAGGTTGATATGGCCGTATTGTTCGTTTGTTCGCAAGCCTACTTTTACTCCAGTAATTTAATTTCGCCCATCTGAAACAAAAATCTGAATTGGCCACCTGGCTGCCAAAGCAAGACTTTAGAGGCCGTATGAGGATCACATCTTTAAAAGACACCATTTAAGGAATTAAAAAAGGACTCGAGGGAATTTAGTCACAAATGGTGTCAGAAGTGGGATGGTGGGTAATGATTATTTTAAGTATTAGGCAATGAAGGAAAGAGCTCGGGAAAGACAGAAGTTTCTAAGGTTGAAGAGAGCAACCGAAGCAGTGGCGCACCGGGGGGGGGGGCTCGGGGGGGGGGGGGGCCTGATAGGTTGCTATGGCTGTATTGTTCGTTTATTTGCAAGCCTACTTTTTCTCCAGTAATTTAAGTTCGCCCATCTGAAAAAAAATCTGAATTGGCCACCTGGCTGCCAAAGCAAGTCTTTAGAGGCCGTATGAGGATCACATCTTTAAAAAATAGCATTCAAGGAATTTAAAAAGGACTCGAGGGAATTTAGCCACAAATGGTGTCAGAAGTGGGATGGTTGGTAATGATTATTTTAAGTATTAGACAATGAAGGAAAGAGCTCGGGAAAGACAGAAGTTTCTAAGGTTGAAGAGAGCAACCGAAGCAGTGGCGCACCGGGGGGGGGGGGCTCGGGGGGGGGCCTGATAGGTTGCTATGGCTGTATTGTTCGTTTATTTGCAAGCCTACTTTTTCTCCAGTAATTTTAGTTCGCCCGTCTGAAACCAAAATCTGAATTGGGCACCTGGCTGCCAAAGCAAGACTTTAGAGGCCGTATAAGGATCACATCTTTCAAAGGGAATTTAGTAGGGAATTTAGCCACAATTTTAGCCACAATTATGAGACGTAATAGTCAGAGAAAAGCTGGGAGTGAGATTTGTTATTTTCCCGATTGGGCATGCGCAATGCGAGGGAGTGAAGAGTCCAAGCGGAGGCCAAGAAAAGCTATTTAATGGAACTGTGAAGCACCTGGCTGCCAAAGCAAGACTTTAGAGGCCCTGTGAGGATCACATCTTGAAAAGACAACATTCAAGGAATTTAAAAATGACTCGATAGGGAATTTAGCCACAAATGGTGTCAGAAGTGGGATGGTTGGTAATGATTATTAGCCCAACCTAGGGCTGGATGGCTCAGTTGGTAGAGCGCCTGTACGGTATTCAGGAGGTCGTCGGCTCGAATCCCGCTCCAGTAAATTTTTCTTTGTTCACTTTTCAATGACTTTAAAATACTCAGTCAGTTTCCCTTGTGGTTATTTCACGTATAGATTATTTTAAGTATTCGGCAATGAAGGAAAGAGCTCGGGAAAGACAGAAGTTTCTACGGTTGAAGAGAGCAACCGAATCAGTGGTGCACCCGGGGGGGGGGCTCGGGGGGCTTGATATTATAAATCTTGCAGTTGTGATAATTATAAATATAATTATTGTAATCCGACTGAATATTATATATTAATTAAGGCTTTTGTTTTATATCAATTTATATTATAGGGTGTCGATCTTTCCAGAATCATAGCTGAGAATTATGATCAATTAAAACCAGTGAATCAAACTCCAGTGTCCGACTCCAGTCCTTACCTTACCGGAAAGTCACCTTTCCCAACTCCGGGTATCCAGAGCCCGACCCACAGCCAGCGTGCAAGCCACCGGCGCACCCAGGATTTTGTCTTAGGGGGGCTCAAAGAAAGTTTTTCTCCAACAAAACATTTTGTGCTCCCCCCCCCCTTTCCTCTTCTCCCTTTCCCTCGGCCCCCCTTTTTTTTTTTGTCTTCATCTTTTTTTTCGTCTTTTTTTTCAGGGACCCTCTTGGGGGGGGGGGGGCTCATGCCCTCCCCCCCCCGGGTGCAAGCGTTTCGCTACATTAGCTTTACACCAAAGTGAGTAGTATTACATTAAAACCACATATCTCCTCTTTCCAATGATATCTCATTTATGTGAACGGCAGATAAGTTTAGACGGGTCTAGATTCAAGAGAAAGAAATAGAGAACGCGGTTGGGTCGTTAACATGGGTTACAAAACACGTGCAGAACGAGGTTGCTTCAGTGGAAGCAACTGCTGAGAGCAAACTAGTATCAGAGAGTAAAGCAGAGCGTACACTTTCTACAGTCATGAAGCACATCATTATGCTTAATGTCCATTTCCTCCTAGCAACAACAAAGTCGACAATATGAACAACGTACGGTCTGGAACGTATTAAATAACCCCCAAAACGTTTTTCAAAGATAGGTTGCTATGGCCGTATTGTTCGTTTGTTTGCAAGCCTACTTTTACTCCAGTAATTTAATGTCGCCCGTCTGAAGGTTGCACCCAAGTTAATAAACTCCCATAGACAACAGTGAGAAATCCTTATACGGGGGGTTCAAAAAAGTCGGCATTTCGTGCGTACGTGCTTTATGTGCGGCCCCTCATTGAAATGGTGCATTTTATTTCCACGCTCCGCCCTTTTGAACAATCTTGGATCCGCTCCTTAGAATATGTCGTTTTCTTTGCTTGACTAAGTCATCTTGCCTGGATAGATTATCTCCGTCAATAAGTCGGCTTGTATCGGCTTGTATATATTGCATGTATGTGGTTATCAGAATAAGTGAAATGGCACTCATGGAGCTCCGTACTATTTGTTATTATAAAACCCAGATTGCCACACGACTGCTTCTGCTGTCAAATCAATCTAACGTAAAGGTCTACCTATGGAGTCACAAAAAGTGGGGTTTTTCAAGTTTCGTCTTATTCAAGCTCTAGTGATTAACACACGTCCATTTCAATATTAATCGATGCAATTAGCTCTCCGAGAAAACCCTCTCCAATGGTGCTATAAGCCAACGGAGCATGAAATTCAATTTGATTTTCTCAACAATCTGAACAAAAGGCTTTGAATCACGTTGAGCTTATAGAGCTACCCTAACCCACACAGTGTATAGAATTGCTATATTAACTCACGCGGCCAACTGCAATAATTAGTCTATATTGGTCTATTGTTACCTGTAAGCAGACCGCCAAGGAAAGTCAGACCACCGAAGCGATAATGATAAAAATAATGAAATATGAAATCAAAAGGACCCAGATTTGGCACCAACCAAGGTGACTTGAATTATTGAATATTAAACCTGCTGGAAATGGCGTGAGTCTGTATTATATTAAGCTGCACGTGATACAGTAGCCTGTTTACGGTTTGATATATTTATTACCGTATCGTAGGGAGGTCAGAATAAACCACTTTTTATTCTATAATTATTTTCTTCATATCAACAGTCTCCTTCAGTCAGAACCAGGGTAATGTATAAATATTCCTATATTAAGATGATGAGAAATCCCATAATTTAACCAGTGCAAGAAAAAGCACAAATAGCCCAATAAACAAACAAGTCCACAACGAAACAAACCAACAAACCAATATACCCAACATGGACGTCAATCCTTTGGTTGTTGATAATTCCGCTTTTCACTTGTTTTATCACCCCACTTTAAATTTCCCAAACATTATTTGAAAAAAATACAACAGAATTAACGTGACTTCTCAATTCAAAGGTATTATACTTTAGAACTTAGAACTTTGAATATTGCCGGATTCACAACATTATTCATAACATTATTTGTCCATTTCCATACTTGGCGATTTCACGTTGATTTGAAGTCTAGCAATTTTAGTACCACTTTAGCCCCTTCACATTTGGCTCAACGTTTGCTTACTATTACTGATATTCTTAATTTTGATCAGCTGGTGACATTTATCACTCATGGTAGTAATTCAACTGCTAACTAGGGTTCCATAATAGATTTGCTTTTTACAAACAGATCTGACATAATTTCAGATGTTGTTTCCCATCCTGGTCTTGGTAACAGTGATCACAGTGGTGTCAAATTCCATTTGTTTACCTCGTATGATTACAAAATTGTTAATCGGTCATTTTATCAGTATAAAAAGGCAGATATTAACATTCTGTGTGATACTTTGTATAGGGTTCCTTGGGATAGCTGTTTCTCAGGAACTGATATTGACGAGGTTTGGATTAGATTCAAAGACCTTCTTTTTGCAACTGTGAAAGATATCGTCCCTATTGCCAAGCAGAGCTGTAGAAAGAAGCATCCATGGATCTCTACTGAAATTGTTATGTTATCCAAAAAGAAAAACAGGGCTTACCGTGGTGGTAGTAATAGTTTGTGTGCTAAATATAAACGAATTCGTAATGATCTGAAATACTTGATTAGACAATCTTACTGTAGTTATGTTCATGACATGGCTTTCAATTGTGCATCCAACCCAAACAGTTTTGATCATTCGTTAGTAGCCAACGACGTAAAAGTGCTATTAGGAGCTTTCAAAGTGACTTTGGTGTTATAAGTGATCCTGCGTGTATTACACAGAATTTCAATCTTATCTTCCAAAGTAATTTCAGCACCCATTCCAACAACCTTAGTGCATTTACATGTGATCACACCAGTTCTGCATTTCGTCTTTGTGATATTTCCACTAACCCCGAAGAAGTTTTTAAAAAAAATGCTCTCTGAGCTAAACATGTATAAGTCAGCAGGTCCTGACTGTGTTTCTCCCATGCTTCTCAAACTGGCTCGTGATAGTTTAGCCCAACCGCTTGGTAAACTTCAGTTTAATTTGTCACTTGTTTCTGAAACAGTTCCTCGGGAGTGGAAAGTGGCTAATATAGTTACTCTATTTAAATCTGGTGATGCCCATGTTATGTCCAATTACAGGCCAATTTCGCTGTGTTCCGTAGTTGGGAAAATTCTTGAAAGGATCATTTCTAACCGTCTTATAAATCACATGTATAGAGGCGGGATAATTTATCCCAGTTAACACGGTTTTTTGCCTAAACGCTCTTGTGTCACGCAATTGACAAGTCTTTATCAAAGTTGGGCTAATGCCCTTGATGTTCCTAATCCACCTCGTATTGATGCCTTATTCATGGATTGGTCAAAAGCATTTGATCGAGTGAATCACCAGGTTCTTTTGCATAAGTTACATAAATGGTACTTTCGGTTCATTGCTGAACTGGTTTCAGTCTATACCTCTGTAATAGGACTCAACGAGTTCAATTTATGGGTTCATACTCTGATTGGGCTGCAGTGCACTCTGGTGTGCCACAAGGATCTGTTCTTGGGCCTTTGCTATTCAATATCCTTGTATTTGATTTGCCCTTTTGTGTTATGTCTAATATCAAGCAGTATGCTGATGACACCATCCTATACAGAGTCATAAAAAACCAGGACGATGTGGTGGCACTCCAGAATGACCTGCAGCACATTCACAATTGGTGTAATCTTAATTATATGGATCTAAACCCTAACAAATATAAACTTATGACAGTGACCCGGGCCAGAAACCCTGATAGAGCACGTTACACTATTGGCGATCATGTTTTGGAGAGTGTCGATCATTATAAATATCTTGGTGTGATAATTTCTTGGGATTTAAGTTGGAAAAAACACATTAACGTTATTGCTTCTAAAGCTACTCGTTTGAACGGTTTCATCGGGAGGGTTGTTAAATCTAGAAATAAACAATGCTTGCCTTTACTCTACCGATCCATAAGTAGACCCATCCTGGAGTATGCTGCTCCAGTCTGGTGCCCTGCTCTTACGACTCTGCAAGATACCGTTGGAAAAAGTCCAGAGGCGCTTTACACGTTTTTGTCTTGGTCTGCCCCAAAGGGATTCCATAAATCCTGTCAATGAAATTTCCTATTCTGACAGATGTATTCAGTTAGGGTTACCATTTTTAACTAACAGACTACACTATCTTTCTATTGTATTTGTCGTTAAGTGTCTATACAACAAATTTGATATTCCCATTAATGAGTTTGTGCATGTTAACCCTAGACATACTGATGTTGTGAAGTTTCACCATCAAAGGGTACAAATGCTGCTCATCATTCTTTATTTTATAGATTGCATAGATTATGGGAGTATTTACCAAGATCTTGTAAGAATACAATTGTTTTATTGTTTTGTCCTTTATTTGTCCTGCAAAAATCAATAAATGAAATGAAATAAATGAAATGAATGAACTTGCTGGAAGTATCTTAGGTAATTATATACTCATGCATGATCAGTGTGGTAGCCATGCTGCTACTTTACTCAGTCCGATAACAGCCATACATTTATTAAGCATGTCATAGTTATCTAAGGCTGGTTGCCCAATATTCCATTGACAGAAACAAACATCTCTGTTCAGTTTCATATATTACATCAAAAAGGCCAGAAACATCTTCAGGGATTATTCATTAATTGTGAAGATTTAAAGCTGGACTTATGGTCACCAACATGCCAGTACTATTGGGCACCATGGGTCGATTTTACCAAACTCATCGCAACTTACTATCAATCGTAGGACTTATGATGCATTGAAACCCTACGTAGGATAAGTAGGATACGATGGGTTATCCTTCGTAACTCGAGTTACGGTCGATCGCAGGGCTTCGTGAAATCGACCCATGGTACCACAACAAATCACCCATAATGCAAACATTCATATACAAACTAAACCCAACTGCTACAGTAACATTTAAATACATGTCATAACACCAACGCTAACATATGACACTTTGATTTGCCATAGTTTGTACATTCCCCGTCTCCTTTGAGTTTACCCTGAAATGTTAAATTGAGCAATTATTATTTCCTGGTCAAGTGATGATCATTTCTACACAACCTCCATTTTTCGATATGTAATTACCACGTCTTTGAAACCATACAATAAACCAGTCCACGCATTATAAACTGTGTCCAGCATTGTTATTCTTAGTACGTTCATAACCATCATTCAGTAAACCTTAATGTCCAAACAGCTGTATAGTGTTTGGCAATGAACTATTTCATGCTTAGGATGACAGACAATTGATGACGTAAATATGAAATTTATACATGTGAATAAAGTGGCGGCAAAATAGGGTTTGAATCCAAGTAAGCAGCCTTTCACAGTATGACAATCAATCAACAACTATCCAAGCAAGGAATCAAGCAATCAATAATTGAATCAACCATGCACCGACTAACATTAACCAATAACCATGAAATATAAACAAATAACAAATCCCAAGCAACCGCGGCTAGTTCTCTGTAGCTTGCTTATAGCCCATGGTTCATGTTAATGTTTGATTTTCATTCCATACTGCTGAGCTGCTCATTCAGAACAGAAAACAGTTTAATATATTTACGCATAAGTCAAATCACTGGTCACGTTGGTTTTGGTAAGGAAACATCATTCCATTTTTCTACGTATCAGAATGTACATAAACTAACCTCTTTCCCTTATCGCAGTTGGTGGTCACTTTTTGAGAATTGTGTGTACGTCTTATGCCTCTCTGTTTATATACGTATTGTATCTTGCTTTTGCAACTGGCCAGGTAATGCGTTGGGGGATGTTCAGGAGCGGTTGTTTCTAATGTGACAGCTTTTCACAAAACAAATTAAACAAACCTAACAACATATTCACTTTTACCATGGCTGTCTCTTTTCAAATCCTTAAAGTTGAACAGAAAAGACTAATCTAGCCGCATGAAGTCGTCTGTAGCCCATCAATGCTAAATGAATGTACACACAATTTGTTGCAATGTTCAATGTATGAGGACGGTATTGCCATGGTAACCTGTCCTTGGGGGAAACTACAGAGTTATGTTAAATGACTTTGCCATGGAAACTGCTTTATCCCTCAGCAGGGGAGCTGTATGTCTCAAACAAAAAGTCTCTGGTTATATTACAATGTTCTACATTATGGTCCTTTTCATTATCGAAGAAACCACGAAAATATTCAAGGAAAAACATTATGAAAGAACCCTGGCCCCAAAAGAATAACACATTACACAGTGGTTAAAGGTACAATGATGGATACCTTGATCTGCAAGATCATAATTCATTACGCCTATCTGTAATCAAGCTCATTACTGATCTCGCAGCAGGGGAGCTGCATGTATCAAACAAATCATCCCCTAGTCCTACATTTTTGCCCCATATCTCTTGATTGTTTTCATTAAAGAAAAATAAATACACATAAACAATTGATGGAAAAAAACTTTTGACTTTTGAATAGCAATTTGACAATCATTATTAATTTGATAATTATTTGATTACTGCCGCTCTGTCAACATTTCAGATCACCCCATAGCTGGGCCCAATTTCATGGAATCCTTTTCCCGTTAAAAAAATTCTTTGCTTTTAATACGGTATAGCAGATTCTTTCTGCTTACGGTTAGCGTATTTGAAAGGAGTGTTTTCTTTTTGGCAACGGTAAGCAGGGAATGTCTGCAGAATTATGAGAGCCCGTTAGCAGAAAATAATAACGGTTACCCTAAAAATTCTTAGCTAACTGAAAAGTCTTCCTTACGGATTCCATGAAATAGATTTCCCGCGTAGCAATGCGTAGCAAAAATACGCCGCAACGGATTCCATGTTGGGCGCAGGAAGATTCCTAAGTACGCTTTATGAAAAATAGCCCATATCATAAATTATTGATGGTAACAACGTTTTTGAAAAGCAGACAGCTTCACTGCTTCTATCAACATTTCAGATCACTCTCCCATAAATATAATGCACAACTGTAGTGATATCTGAGGCAGTAGGTATATGCAGTGCTATCATCAACTCCGAGTGCAATGGGATGTTAAAGGTGAAGGTTAAATAAAGTCATGAAATAAAAACAAACCTGTGAAATTTTAGCTCGATTGATCACTGGAAACAGTAGAAAACAGCGAAATTGTATGGTAGATTTATTTGCAATTGTAAGGTTTTGAGATCAAAACTGTTTTCGGTCTTTTGTTTTACTCATTTTTTTATAAATACAGCATTTCAGGTGGAAACATTATTAACGGTATGTTTGTACCAGGTCCACATTTGTACCCTGTAAGTTATGAATAAATCTCTGAACTTTTCTGTTTAGGTTTCCTACCAAAGTATAATAGTTTCTTTAAACCTTAGCATTGTAACTAAAATTAAGATCAGCAGTTTGATGTGTATATATCTCATGAATGTAAGAAGTTTGAAGCCTAGTTATATAATGGAGTCACCTTTTAGCTTTCTCCTCATATTGAACTACAGCAGAACACCACTATAACGAACAAGGAGGGAAACACAGATATTGTCCGTTATAGTGATCGTTCGTTATAGTGAATAAAAAAGCAATATTGGGTATTTATTTTACTAAAAATTGGGAGTCAAGGATAATTTTAAGCATAGGAGCCGTCCTTAAAGTACGTATGCAAGAAATGCCGATATTTATACCCGTCCCATACGCATAGCGTACTCAGTAGTCCCCCACTCGCTTTGTCACATATTGCTTCTCGTCACCCAGGTGTAACTGACAACATGTGGCTTATACACGTTTGGAGATGCACGGTTACTGTAATATGGCTTTGTGCTTGATTAGCCCTTGTGCGTTTGTGCTATACAGGGTGTCCCAGAAAAAACGAAACCGAGATTCGTCAGTGTTTAGTCCTATTTTAATTTCACTTTTGATTAAAAAATATCCATACTGCACGCATGAGTGAGTAAAGACAATATGCAGCAAGGCTATCAAAAAGTGATTTGCACAACGATATTTTTATTTTTTAAAAATAATCACATTTCTAGAAACACATTTCCTGGCCTTTCAAGTGATGCCTCAGTCAAGAAGAGTGAGCAGGGGATGACAGAGATATCTGCCTTTAAAATGGATTGAAAATTTGTGTTTTTCAAATCCTTCGTTTATACCTGACCGATTTTTTGCATGAATGGATGCGGATCCATGCATTATGTCCATTACGAACCCCTGCCATCCTCCCATTCCTTCTTTCTAGCTCGGATTTATTCACTAAGTCTTTCTTTTCTATTATTTTTATTTACACATGCGTGAAGTATGAATCTCCTGAGAGGTATGTAATTGAAGAGGGGGAACTTAGCTTTCCAGATGTATCATTTATTAATCAAGATTGTGTGATAAGTTATAACAAGTTTATTTTATCTCCGCATCCTTTCATGGGAAAAATCGGTTAGGTGTAAAAAAAATGATTTGAAAAAAAAAACACAACAACAATGAAAATTCAATCCATATTTAAAAGCAGATATCTCTATCATCCCTGCTCATTTTTCCTGACTGAGGCATCATTTGAAAGGCCAGGAAATGCACTTTCTAGAAATGTGATTGATTCTTTAAAATAAAAATATCGTTGTGCAAATTACTTTTTGATAACCTTGCTTCATATTGTCTTTACTCACTCATGCGTGAAGTATGGCTCGTATGAATGGTATCAAATGAAAGCTGAGGAAATAAGCTTTCCAGATATGTGTCATTTATTATTCAAAAGTGAAATTAAAATAGGATTAAACACTGACAAATTTCGGTTTCGTTTTTTCTGGGACACCCTGTATAACCAGGGAATTGAGATGGTTTCAGGAATGTAAATGGGGCCCGATGACCACGGAATATATTAAAGGGATGGTACAGAACTGGTTTTTGCGACAAAATCGTTGCTGACAGTAAAAGCACATTATGTAATCCAACATGGGAGCCAGGATGGCGTAGCGGTTCTTTCCTCGCCTTTCACCTCTGTGGACCGGGCTCAAGTCCGGCTCGGTTCACAAGTGGATTGGGTTTTCAGTCCCTGCATGATTCCGTGGGTTTTACCCAGAATAATACTCTGGGGTTTTCCTCCAATTTCTTCTTCTCATCATCTTTCCATAACAGGTTTCATCAGGCGAGCTACAGTGCCTAGGGCGCTTTTGAGGAATCCTTGGTGTCGTTACCGGAAAGAATAAATAATAATAAATAATAACTGACAAACCTGTTGAAGTCTGAAGTCAATCAACCATCTGGGTCACGAGAAAGTAGTGAAAACCAGTGAACACATTTCAACGATATTATGCGTTCATAATAAAACGCTTCGAAGCGATTTATTCCAATCGGAAAATAGTTTCATTTATTTCTCAACGAATATAGCATTTCAGACAAAAACATTTCATGGGATGTTTTCTCCTATCATCACCATTATACTGTGTAAGTTTTATGTGAATCTGTGATCTTGAAGTGTATTTTTGTCTTACCAATTCTGTATTATCCCTTTAATTGTGATTTAGTTTACTAACAAGAACGTTTCAAATATTGGTTATTTTTATAAATAATTATATGAAATATATCAGATTCTATTGAAATTTTAATAGACACTTAAAACTTATGATTTTATGGCCATTTCCTGATAGGTGCATTTGCATTTCTGTTCCCTTTTACAACAATAGGCAAATATGGTGATGAGTGGTTTCCTGTAGTAGCTACTGTAATCCTATACATTTTCCATTGTTTCTCATTATCCCTTACCCTGCATTATGCTATGACTGTATTAAACATTCACAGTCACACCTTAGTTCTATATTGAGGACATTATTGGATCTATAGTATTTGGCTCCAATGGAAGATGTTTCATCATATTGTGTGTTTATTGGGCAGGGTAGGGTTGTAATAAAAACCATACTTATTGTTTGGTGCCCTTAAAAGTCTTTGCTGCAGAAAACTGAATCTGAATGAATTCAGCACATTGAAGTCATTTCTTGAATGTTGTCTTTTCAAGATGTCCTCCTAGGGTCTCTGAAGACTCATTTGGCAGCCAGGTTCCAGTTGAATCCGACCAGTCATATTGGTCATTATATAATAATACCATTATGAAAATAATAAGACCAGCTGGGAGTGAGATTTGTTATAATTTGTTTTCCCGATTGAGCGCGCGCAATGCGAGGTAGCGAAGAGACTGAGTGGGGGAGGGGATGTTTGAGGGAACTGTGAAGCACCTGGCTGCCAAAGCAAGTCTCCATCAGAAACCCTATGAGGAACACATCTTGAAAAGACAACATTCAAGAAATCATTTCAGAGTGCTCAATTCCTTCAGGTTAATTTTTCCACTGAAGCATTGACTTTTTAGGGCAAGTAACTAATGCATAGCCTACCGGTACTCTCTATCTACCAACTGAGTAATATTGACATCACCTGACAACCTGGCGGCCACATTGGTGAGAGGCGAGTGCCTATGCACTTTCCACCTATGCCCCTATACAAAATATGAACGAAACTGTAAAATAAACACACCTTTTACTTTGTAAAAAAGGCATGTACAACATTCGTCCAAATTACAGAGCAGCTGCAGGCTGCTCATAATTCGATTTGTCATTGAATACAAAGAAACTTGTGAAATTTTCAGCTCAATTGATTGTTTGAAAGAGTAGAAAACGACGAAAAACCGTTACAATTGCCACGCCAAATTGTGTGGGAATAGTTGTCTCAATGTTTATCTTGCCAAGAAAAAATGTCCCTGTGTTTGGTTTTACTCTTTTCTGGATCAGAGAGTAAAGCAGAGCGTATACTTTCTACAGTCATGAAGCACATAATTATGCTTTATGTCCATTTCCTCCTAGCAACAACAAAGTCGACAATATGAACAACGTACGGTCTGAAACGTATTAAACAACCCCAAAACGTTTTTCACAGATGAGGATCACATCTTTAAAAGACAACATTCAAGGAATTTAAAAAGGACTTGAGGGAAATTAGCCACAAATGGTGTCAGAAGTGGGATGGTTGGTAATGATTATTTTAAGTATTAGGCAATGAAGGAAAGAGCTCGGGAAAGACAGAAGTTTCTATGGTTGAAGAGAGCAACCGAAGCAGTGGCGCACCCGGGGGGGGGGGGGGCTCGGGGGGCCTGATAGGTTGCTATGGCCGTATATATTGTTCGTTTATTTGCAAGCCTACGTTTACTCCAGTAATTAAAGTTCGCCCGTCTGAAACCAAAATCTGAATTGGGCACCTGGCTGCCAAAGCAAGACTTTAGAGGCCGTATGAGGATCACATCTATAAAAGACAACACTCAAGGAATTTAAAAAGGACTCGATAGGGAATTTAGCCACAAATGGTGTCAGAAGTGGGATGGTTGGTAATGATTATTTTAAGTATTAGGCAATGAAGGAAAGAGCTCGGTAAAGACCGAAGTTTCTATGGTTGAAGAGAGCAACCGAAGCAGTGGCGCACCCGGGGGGGGGGGGCTCGGGGGGGCTTGAGACCCCCCCCCCCCTTCATCCAACCCCCCCCCCCCCCCGAGGGTCCCTGCAAAAAATGGGGAGAGGGAAAGGGAGAGGAGGAGGGGGAGGGGAGTCACAAAATGTTTGTTGGGCGTTTTGTGGGAGAGAAATTTTCTTTGGGTGCGCCGGTGAACCGAAGAGTATAAATACAGTATGTATAGCAAATTGTATGTATGTATTTCAAATTTGTCAAGATTTTGTTAGCTTTACACCAAATTGAGTAGTATTACATTAAAGCCACATATCTCCTCTTTCCAATGATATCTCATTTATGTGAACGGCAGACAAGTATAGACGGGTCTAGATTCAACAGTGGATAACAAAATAGAGAAAGAAATACAGAACGTGGTTGGGTCGTTAACAGCTAGGGGTTACAAAACACGTGCAAGACGAGGGTGCTTCAGTTTAAGGAACACCTGAGAGCAAACTAGTATCAGAGAGTAAAGCAGAGCGTACACTTTCTACAGTCATGAAGCACATAATTATGCTTAATGTCCATTTCCTCCTAGCAACAACTAAGTCGATAATATGAACAACGTACTGTCTGAAACGTATTAAACAATTAACCCCAAAACGTTTTCCACAGATAGGTTACTATGGCGGTATTTTTCGTTTGTTTGCAAGCCTACTTTTACTCCAGTAATTTAATTTCGCCCATCTGAAGGTTGCACCCAAGTAAATAAACTCCCATAGACAACAGTGATAAATCCTTATACTTCAAAAATCAGTTAAAAATACAGAACTCTCACAGCTGTTCAAGTTGCAGAGAAAAATGATGATGAACATATCACCTTTAATTTTCTTTTCATTTTATGGTGAGTTGACCATTGAATTTTTGAGATATACTCATTCTCAGCTGACCACCCCTAAAACAAGGTGTGGATCACTCCAGTCAAAGAAAAAAAAACATCCCTCTGCAAAACGGCTGAAATAGACCCACTTTCTCACCCAATTGCATCACAAATGGTCACAAATGGAAGCCCAGAGTCCAGGCAGGACGTCCAGTGCCATAAATCTTCATTCCCTCATTTGTAAAGCTCTCACAATTCTGATATTTAAAATATATTGAGTGCTTAACTTTTATTAATGAGCTCGGCGGACGGATTTTTGGAATATTTACTTGGGTGCACCCTGAAACCAAAATCTGAATAGGGCACCGATAACTGTGACATTTGAATGACGCTAAAGCAAGGTACCACGAAAAGTGAAAAACCTAAGGTGGAATGCGTATGCGTACGGTGGGGGGGTTCAAAAAAGTCGGCATTTCGTGCGTACGTGCTTTATGTGCGGCCCCTCATTGAAATGGTGCATTTTATTTCCACGCTCCGCCCTTTTGAACAATATTGGATCCGATCCTTAGAATAATGTCGTTCTCTTAGCTTGGCTAAGTCATCTTGACTAAGTCATCTTGACTAAGTCGTCTTGACTAAGTCATCTTGACTAAGTCGTCTTGACTAAGTCATCTTGACTAAGTCGTCTTGACTATCTCGTTTTGACTAAGTCGTCTTGACTAAGTCGTCTTGACTAAGTCATCTTGACTAAGTCATCTTGACTAAGTCATCTTGACTAAGTCGTCTTGACTAAGTCGTCTTGACTAAGTCGTCTTGACTAAGTCGTCTTGCCTAAGTCATCTTGACTAAGTCATCTTGACTAAGTCATCTTGACTAAGTCATCTTGACTAAGTCGTCTTGACTAAGTCATCTTGACTAAGTCGTCTTGACTAAGTCATCTTGACTAAGTCATCTTGACTAAGTCATCTTGACTAAGTCATCTTGACTAAGTCGTCTTGACTAAGTCATCTTGACTAAGTCGTCTTGACTATCTCGTTTTGACTAAGTCGTCTTGACTAAGTCGTCTTGACTAAGTCATCTTGACTAAGTCATCTTGACTAAGTCATCTTGACTAAGTCGTCTTGACTAAGTCGTCTTGACTAAGTCATCTTGACTAAGTCATCTTGCCTGGATAGATTATATCCATCAATAAGTCGGCTTGTATCGACATATCGAGATACATGTATACATTGCATGTATATGTGGTTATCAGGATAAGTGAATGGCACTCATGGAGCTCCGTACTGTCTATTATCATAAAACCCAGATTGCAACACGACTGCTTCTGCTGTCAAATCAGTAAAACGTAAAGGTCTACCTATGGAGTCACAAAAAGTGGGGTTTTTCAAGTTTCGTCTTATTCAAGCTCAAGTGATTAACACACGTCCATTTCAATTAATCGATGCAATTAGCCCTCTGAGAAAGCCCTCTCCAATGGTGCTGTAGGCCAACGGAGCATGCAATTCAATTTGATTTCCTCGACAATCTGTACAAAAGGCTTTGAATCACGTTGAGAGCTACCATAACCCACACAGTGTATAGAATTTCTATATTCACTCCCGCGGCCAACTGCAGTAATTAGTCTATATTGGTCTATTGTTACCTGTAAGCAGACCGCCAAGGAAAGTCAGACCACCGAAGCGATAATGATAAAAAATAATGAAATATGAAATAAAAAGGACCCAGATTTGACACCAACCAAGCTGACTTGAATTATTGAATATTAAACCTGCTGGAAATGGCGTGAGTCTGTATTATATAAAGCTGCACTTGATACAGTAGCCTGTTTACGGTTTGATATATTTATTACCGTATCGTAGGGAGGTCAGAATAAACCACTTTTTATTTTATAATTATTTTCTTCATACCAACAATCTCCTTCAGTCAGAACCAGGGTTATGTATAAATATTCCTATATTAAGATGATGAGAAATCCCATAATTTAACCAGTTTAGTATATGGCTCTTATGAAATATGGTTCACCTTGTTGGGTGTTTGTTGTATAGGGTTCAGATAGAAATCATGCATATTGTTTGGTTCCCTGAAATTGCTGCAGAAATCTGAATCTGAAGGAATTCAGCACAATGAAGTGATTGCAATTGAGTGCTGTCTTTTCAAGCCAGGTTCCAGTTGTATCCGACCCATCACATTAACCCTAATATAATAATATCATTATGAAAATGAGTTTATCAGAGACGTAATAGTCAGAGAGCAGCTGGGAGTGAGATTTGTTATTTTCCCGATTGGGCATGCGCAATGCGAGGGAGTGAAGAGTCCAAGCGGAGGACAAGAACAGCTATTTAGTGGAACTGTGAAGCACCTGGCTGCCAAAGCAAGACTTTAGAGGCCCTGTGAGGATCATATCTTGAAAAGACAACATTCAAGGAATTTAAAAAGGACTCGATAGGGAATTTAGCCACAAAATTGTGTCAGAAGTGGGATGGTTGGTAATGATTATTTTATGTATTAGGCAATGAAGGAAGGAGCTCGGAAAAGACAGAAGTTTTTATGGTTGAAGAGAGCAACCGAAGAGTATGAATACGGTATATATATCAAATTGTATGTGTGTATTTCAAATTTGTAAAGATTGTAATCATCAAATAACCACAAGGGAAACTGACTGAAATTTTAAAAAAGATTGTGTTAGCTTTACACCAAAGTGACTAGTATTACATTTAAGCCACATATCTCCTCTTTCCAATGATATCTCATTTATTTGAACTTCGAGAAAGTGCAACGGCAGAGAAGTTTAGACGGGTCTAGATTCAAGAGTGGAACAGAGATTCCACAAAATAGAGAAAGAAATACAGAACGTGGTTGGGTCGTTAACAGGGGTTACAAAACACGTGCAAGACGAGGGTGCTTCAGTTTAAGGAACTCCCGAGAGCAAACTAGTATCAGAGAGTAAAGCAGAGCGTACACTTTCTACAGTCATGATGCACATAATTATGCTTTTTTTCCATTTCCTCCTAGCAACAACAAAGTCGACAATATGAACAACGTGCTGTCTGAAACGTATTAAACAATTAACCCCAAAACGTTTTCCACAGATAGGTTGCTATGGCCGTATTTTTCGTTTGTTTGCAAGCCTACTTTTACTCCAGTAATTTAATTTCGCCCGTATGAAGGTTGCACCCTAGTAAATAAACTCCCATAGACAACAGTAATAAATCCTTATACTTCAAAAATCAGTAAAAAAAACAATATACAGAACTCTCACAGCTGTTCAAGTTGCACAGAAAAATGATGATGAACATGTACCCTTTCATTTTCTTTTCATTTTATGGTGGGTTGACGATTGAATTTTTTGAGATATACTCATTCTCAGCTGACCACCCCTAAAACAAGGTGTGGATCACTCCAGTCAAAGAAAAAAAACATCCCTCTGCAAAACGGCTGAAATAGACCCACTTTCTCACCCAATTGCATCACAAATGGTCACAAATGGAAGCCCAGAGTCCAGGCAGGACGTCCAGTGCCATAAATCTTCATTCCCTCATTTGTAAAGCTCTCACAATTCTGTTATTTAAAAATTGAGTGCTTAACTTTTATTAATGAGCTCGGCGGACGGATTTGGGGAATATTTACTTGGGTGCACCCTGAAACCAAAACCTGAATTGGGCACCGATTACTGTGACATTTGAATGACGCTAAAGCAAGGTACCACGAAAAGTGATAAACCTAAGGTGGAATGCGTATGCGTACGGTGGGGGGGTTCAAAAAAGTCGGCATTTCGTGCGTACGTACTTAATGTGCGGCCCCTCATTGAAATGGTGCATTTTATTTCCACGCTCCGCCCTTTTGAACAATATTGGATCCGATCCTTAGAATAATGTCGTTTTCTTAGCTTGGCTAAGTCATCTTGACTAAGTCGTCTTGACTAAGTCGTCTTGACTAAGTCGTCTTGACTAAGTCGTCTTGACTAAAGCCCACCGCACACTATACGATCCGACATTCCGACTAGGACCCGACTGGTTTTTGGAAGGACCGCAAAGCATTCTGGGAGTCTTAACCGTGATTGTTCCCAGTCGCAGACCCACTCTGATGGCCAGTCGGCAAGATTCGACTGTCGAATCACGGTTAAGACTCCCAGAATGCTTTGCGATCCTTCCAAAAACCAGTCGGGTCCTAGTCGGATCGTATAGTGTGCGGTGGGCTTAAGTCATCTTGACTGAGTCATCTTGACTAAGTCATCTTGACTAAGTCGTCTTGACTAAGTCGTCTTGACTAAGTCGTCTTGACTAAGTCGTCTTGACTAAGTCGTCTTGACTAAGTCATCTTGACTAAGTCGTCTTGACTAAGTCGTCTTGACTAAGTCATCTTGACTAAGTCATCTTGACTAAGTCATCTTGACTAAGTCATCTTGACTAAGTCGTCTTGACTAAGTCGTCTTGACTAAAGCCCACCGCACACTATACGATCCGACTACGACCCGACTGGTTTTTTGAAGGATCGCAAAGCATTCTGGGAGCCATAACCGTGATTCGACAGTTGAATCTTGCCGACAGGCCATCAGAGTGGGTCTGCGACTGGGAACAATCACGGTTAAGACTCCCAGAATGCTTTGCGATCCTTCCAAAAACCAGTCGGGTCGTAGTCGGAATGTCGGATCGTATAATGTGCGGTGGGCTTAAGTCGTCTTGACTAAGTCATCTTGACTAACTCATCTTGCCTGGATAGATTATATCCATCAATAAGTCGGCTTGTATCGACATATCGAGATACATGTATACATTGCTTGTATGTGGTTATCTGGATAAGTGAAATGGCACTCATGGAGCTCCGTACTGTCTATTATCATAAAACCCAGATTGCAACACGACTGCTTCTGCTGTCAAATCAGTAAAACGTAAAGGTCTACCTATGGAGTCACAAAAAGTGGGGTTTTTCAAGTTTCGTCTTATTCAAGCTCAAGTGATTAACACACGTCCATTTCAATTAATCGATGCAATTAGCCCTCTGAGAAAGCCCTCTCCAATGGTGCTGTAGGCCAACGGAGCATGCAATTCAATTTGATTTCCTCGACAATCTGTACAAAAGGCTTTGAATCACGTTGAGAGCTACCATAACCCACACAGTGTATAGAATTTCTATATTCACTCCCGCGGCCAACTGCAGTAATTAGTCTATATTGGTCTATTGTTACCTGTAAGCAGACCGCCAAGGAAAGTCAGACCACCGAAGCGATAATGATAAAAATAATGAAATATGAAATCAAAATGACCCAGATTTGACACCAACCAAGGTGACTTGAATTATTGAATATTAAACCTGCTGGAAATGGCGTGAGTCTGTATTATTTAAAGCTGCACTTGATACAGTAGCCTGTTTACGGTTTGATATATTTATTACCGTATCGTAAGGAGGTCAGAATAAACCACTTTTTATTTTATAATTATTTTCTTCATACCAACAATCTCCTTCAGTCAGAACCAGGGTTATGTATAAATATTCCTATATTAAGATGATGAGAAATCCTATAATTTAACCAGTGCATGAAATAACACAAATAGCCCAATAAACAAACAAGTCCACTACGAAACAAACCATGACCAATATACCCAACATGGACGTCAATCCTTTGGTTGTTGATAATTCCGCTTTTCACTTGTTTTATCACCCTACCATAAATTTCCCAAACATTCTTTGAAAAAAATACAACAGAATTAACGTGACTTCTCAATTCAAAGGTATTATACTTTAGAACTTGGTGGAAGTATCTTCGGTAATTATACTCATGCATGATCAGTGTGGTAGCCATGCTGCTACTTTACTCAGTGCGATAACAGCCATACATTTATTAAGCATGTCATAGTTATCTAAGGCTGGTTGCCCAATATTCCATTGACAGAAACAAACATCTCTGTTCAGTTTCATACATTACATCAAAAAGGTCAAAAACATCTTCAGGGATTATTCATTAATTGTGAAGATTTAAAGCTGGACTTATAGTCACCAACATGCCAGTACTATTGGGCACAACGGGTCGATTTTACCAAACTCATCGCAACTTAATATCAATCGTAGGACTTATGATGCATTGAAACCCTACGTAGGATAAGTAGGATACGATGGGTTATCCTTCGTAACTCGAGTTACGGTCGATCGCAGGGCTTGGTGAAATCGACCCATGGTACAACAACAAATCACCCATAGTGCAAACATTCATACAAACTAAACCCACCTGCTACAGTAACATGTAAATACATGTCATTACACCAACGCTAACATATGACACTTTGATTTGCCATAGTTTGTACACCATCTCCTTTGAGTATACCCTGAAATGTTAAATTGAGCAATTATTATTTCCTACAGTAGATGGTCAAGTGATGATCATTTCTACACAACCTCCATTTTTCGATATGTAATTACCACGTCTTTGAAACCATACAATAAACCAGTCCACGCATTATAAACTGTGTCCAGCATTGTTATTCTTAGTACGTTCATAACCATCACTCAGTAAACCTTAATGTCCAAACAGCTGTATAGTGTTTGGCAATGAACTATTTCATGCTTAGGATGACAGACAATTGATGACGTAAATATGAAATTTATACATGTGAATAAAGTGGCGGCAAAATAGGGTTTGAATCCAAGTAAGCAGCCTTTCACAGTATGACAATCAATCAAAAACTATCCAAGCAAGGAATCAAGCAATCAATAATTGAATCAACCATGCACTGACTAACATAAACCGATAACCATGAAATATAAACAAATAACAAATCCTAAGCAACCGCGGCTAGTTCTATGTAGCTTGCTTATAGCCCATGGTTAATGGTTGATTTTCATTCCATGCGGCTGAGCTGCTCATTAAGAACAGAAAACAGTTTAATATATTTACGCATAAGTCAAATCACTGGTCACGTTGGTTTTGGTAAGGAAACATCATTCCATTTTTCTACGTATCAGAATGTACATAAACTAACCTCTTTCCCTTATCGCAGTTGGTGGTCACTTTTTGAGAATTGTGTGTACGTCTTATGCCTCTCTGTTTATATACGTATTGTATCTTGCTTTTGCAACTGGCCAGGTAATGCATTGGGGGATGTTCAGAAGCGGTTGTTTCTAATGTGACAGCTTTTTACAAAACAAATTAAACAAACCTAACAACATATTCACTTTTACCATGGCTGTCTCTTTTCAAATCCTTAAAGTTGAACAGAAAAGACTAATCTAGCCGCATGAAGTCGTCTGTAACTCATCAATGCTAAATGAATGTACACACAATTTGTTGCAATGTTCAATGTATGAGGACGGTATTGCCATGGTAACCTGTCCTTGAGGGAAACTACAGAGTTATGTTAAATGACTTTGCCATGGAAACTGCTTTATCCCTCAGCAGGGGAGCTGTATGTCTCAAACAAAAAGTCTCTGGTTATATTACAATGTTCTACATTATGGTCCTTTTCATTATCGAAGAAACCACGAAAATATTCAAGGAAAAACATTATGAAAGAACCCTGGCCCCAAAAGAATAACACATCACATATTGGTTAAAGGTACAATGATGGATACCTTGATCTGCAAGATCATAATTCATTACGCCTATCTGTAATCAAGCTCATTACTGATCTCGCAGCAGGGGAGCTGCATGTATCAAACAAATCATCCCCTAGTCCTACATGATTGCCCCATATCTCTTGATTGTTTTCATTAAAGAAAAATAAATACACATAAACAATTGATGGAAAAATACTTTTGACTTTTGAATAGCAATTTGACAATCATTATTAATTTGATAATTATTTGATTACTGCCGCTCTGTCGACATTTCAGATCACCCCATAGCTGGGCCCAATTTCATGGAATCCTTTTCCCGTTAAAAAATTATTTGCTTTTAATACGGTATAGCAGATTCTTTCTGCTTACGGTTAGCGTATTTGAAAGGAGTGTTTTCTTTTTGGCAACGGTAAGCAGGGAATGTCTGCAGAATTATGAGAGCCCGTTAGCAGAAAATAATAACGGTTACCCTAAAAATTCTTAGCTAACTGAAATGTCTTCCTTACGGATTCCATGAAATAGATTTCCCGCGTAGCAATGCGTAGCAAAAATAGGCCGCAACGGATTCCATGGTGGGCGAAGGAAGATTCCTAAGTACGCTTTATGAAAAATAGCCCATATCATAAATTATTGATGGAAACAAGGTTTTTGAAAAGCACATAGCTTCACTGCTTCTGTTAACATTTCAGATCACTCTCCCATAAATATAATGCACAACTGTAGTGATATCTGAGGCAGTAGGTATATGCAGTGCTATCATCAACTCCAAGTACAATGGGATGTTAAAGGTGAAGGTTAAATAAAGTCATGAAATAAAAACAAACCTGTGAAATTTTAGCTCGATTGATCACTGGAAACAGTAGAAAACAGCGAAATTGTATGGTAGGTCTATTTGCAATTGTAAGGTTTTGAGATCAAAACTGTTTTCGGTCTTTTGTTTTACTCATTTTTTTTTATAAATACAGCATTTCAGGCGGAAACATTATTAACGGTATGTTTGTACCAGGTCCACATTTGTACCCTGTAAGTTATGAATAAATCTCTGAACATTTCTGTTAGGTTTCCTACCAAAGTATAATAGTTTCTTAAAACCTTAGCATTGTAACTAAAATTAAGATCAGCAGATGTCCATTTCCTCCTAGCAACAACAAAGTCGACAATATGAACAACGTGCGGTCTGAAACGTGTTAAACAACCCCAAAACGTTTTTCACAGATAGGTTGATATGGCCGTATTGTTCGTTTGTTCGCAAGCCTACTTTTGCTCCAGTAATTTAAGTTCGCCCGTCTGAAACAAAAATCTGAATTGGCCACCTGGCTGCCAAAGCAAGACTTTAGAGGCCGTATGAGGATCACATCTTCAAAAGACACCATTTAAGGAATTAAAAAAGGACTCGAGGGAATTTAGTCACAAAATGGTGTCAGAAGTGGGATGGTTGGTAATGATTATTTTAAGTATTAGGCAATGAAGGAAAGAGCTCGGGAAAGACAGAAGTTTCTATGGTTGAAGAGAGCAACCGAAGCAGTGGCGCACCGGGGGGGGGGGGGCTCGGGGGGCCTGATAGGTTGCTATGGCTGTATTGTTCGTTTATTTGCAAGCCTACTTTTACTCCAGTAATTTTAGTTCGCCCGTCTGAAACCAAAATCTGAATTGGGCACCTGGCTGCCAAAGCAAGACTTTAGAGGCCGTATGAGGATCACATCTTTCAAAGACAACACTCAAGGAATTTAAAAAGGACTTGATAGGGAATTTAGCCACAATTTTAGCCACAATTATGAGACGTAATAGTCAGAGAGCAGCTGGGAGTGAGATTTGTTATTTTCCAGATTGGGCATGCGCAATGTGAGGGAGTGAAGAGTCCAAGCGGAGGACAAGAACAGCTATTTAGTGGAACTGTGAAGCACCTGGCTGCCAAAGCAAGACTTTTAAGGCCCTGTGAGGATCACATCTTGAAAAGACAACATTCAAGGAATTTAAAAATGACTCGATAGGGAATTTAGCCACAAATGGTGTCAGAAGTGGGATGGTTGGTAATGATTATTAGCCCAACCTAGGGCTGGATGGCTCAGTTGGTAGAGCGCCTGTACGGTATTCAGGAGGTCGCCGGTTCGAATCCCGCTCCAGTCAATTTTTCTTTGTTCACTTTTCAATGACTTTAAAATACTCAGTCAGTCTCCCTTGTGGTTATTTCACGTATATATTAATAAAAAAGCCGTCTCCTCTTTGAGTGATCCCCATGTACCGTTCCCAGGTTGCAGCATTGTTGCGTGTATCATTGAAACGATCCCTGGGGTGTGGGGGTGTGTGCGTGGTTTCATGGCTTCTGACTGCCAAGCGAACATGGATAGTTGACTATTGAGGTCACCACAAACGCAGGGCTGGATGGCTCAGTTGGTAGAGCGCCTGTACGGTATTCAGGAGGTCGCCGGTTCGAATCCCGCTCCAGTCAATTTTTCTTTGTTCACTTTTCAATGACTTTAAAATACTCAGTCAGTTTTCCTTGTGGTTATTTCACGTATAGATTATTGTAAGTATTAGGCAATGAAGGAAAGAGCTCGGGAAAGACCGAAGTTTCTATGGTTGAAGAGAGCAACCGAATCAGTGGTGCACCCGGGGGGGGGGGGGCTCGGGGGGCTTGATATTATAAATCTTGCAGTTGTGATAATTATAAATATAATTATTGTAATCCGACTGAATATTTTATATTAATTAAGGCTTTTGTTTTATATCAATTTATATTATAGGGTGTCGATCTTTCCAGAATCATAGCTGAGAATTATGATCAATTAAAACCAGTGAATCAAACTCCAGTGTCCGACTCCAGTCCTTCCCTTACCGGAAAGTCACCTTTCCCAACTCCGGGTATCCAGAGCCCGACCCACAGCCAGCGTGCAAGCCACCGGCGCACCCAGGATTTTGTCTTGGGGGGGCTCAAAGAAAGTTTTTCTGGAACAAAACATTTTGTGCTTCCCCCCCCCCCCTCTTCCTCCTCCCCCTTTCCCTCTCCCCCCCCCCTTTTTTTTTTCTTCTTTTTTTTCGTTTTTTTTTTCAGGGACCCTCTTGGGGGGGGCTCAAGCCCCCGAGCCCCGACCCCGGGTGCAAACGCTTCGCTACATTAGCTTTACACCAAAGTGAGTAGTATTACATTAAAACCACATTATCTCCTCTTTCCAATGTTATCTCATTTATGTGAACGGCAGACAAGTTTAGACGGGTCTAGATTCAAGAGTGGATAACAAAATAGAGAAAGAAATACAGAACGTGGTTGGGTCGTTAACAGGGGTTACAAAACACGTGCAAGACGAGGGTGCTTCAGTGGAAGCAACTGCTGAGAGCAAACTAGTATCAGAGAGTAAAGCAGAGCCTACACTTTCTACAGTCATGAAGCACATAATTATGCTTAATGTCCATTTCCTCCTAGCAACAACAAAGTCGACAATATGAACAACGTACGGTCTGGAACGTATTAAACAACCCCAAAACGTTTTTCAAAGATAGGTTGCTATGGCCGGATTGTTCGTTTGTTTGCAAGCCTACTTTTACTCCAGTAATTTAATTTCGCCCGTCTGAAGGTTGCACCCAAGTAAATAAACTCCCATAGACAACAGTGAGAAATCCTTATACGGGGGTTAAAAAAAGTCGGCATTTCGTGCGTACGTGCTTTATGTGCATTTTATTTCCACGCTCCGCCCTTTTGAACAATCTTGGATCCGCTCCTTAGAATATGTCGTTTTCTTTGCTTGACTTAGTCATCTTGCCTGGATAGATTATCTCCGTCAATAAGTCGGCTTGTATCGGCTTGTATATATTGCATGTATGTGGTTATCAGAATAAGTGAAATGGCACTCATGGAGCTCCGTACTATTTGTTATTATAAAACCCAGATTGCCACACGATTGCTTCTGCCGTCAAATCAGTATAACGTAAAGGTCTACCTATGGAGTCACAAAAAGTGGGGTTTTTCAAGTTTCGTCTTATTCAAGCTCAAGTGATTAACACACGTCCATTTCAATTAATCGATGCAATTAGCTCTCTGAGAAAGCCCTGTCCAATGGTGCTGTAGGCCAACGGAGCATGAAATTCAATTTGATTTTCTCAACAATCTGAACAAAAGGCTTTGAATCACGTTGAGCTTATAGAGCTACCATAACCCACACAGTGTATAGAATTTCTATATTAACTCACGCGGCCAACTGCAGTTATTAGTCTATATTTGTCTATTGTTACCTGTAAGCAGACCGCCAAGGAAAGTCAGACCACCGAAGCGATAATGATAAAAATAATGAAATATGAAATCAAAATTGACCCAGATTTGGTCCCAACCAAGGTGACTTGAATTATTGAATATTAAACCTGCTGGAAATGGCGTGAGTCTGTATTATATTAAGCTGCACTTGATACAGTAGCCTGTTTACGGTTTGATATATTTATTACCGTATCGTAGGGAGGTCAGAATAAACCACTTTTTATTCTATAATTATTTCCTTCATATCAACAGTCTCCTTCAGTCAGAACCAGGGTAATGTATAAATATTCCTATATTAAGATGATGAGAAATCCTATAATTTAACCAGTGCAAGAAATAGCACAAATAGCCCAATAAACAAACAAGTCCACTACGAAACAAACCAACAAACCAATATACCCAACATGGACGTCAATCCTTTGGTTGCTGATAATTCCGCTTTTCACTTGTTTTATCACCCCAACTTAAATTTCCCAAACATTATTTGAAAAAAATACAACAGAATTAACGTGACTTCTCAATTCAAAGGTATTATACTTTAGAACTTAGAACTTTGAATATTGCCGTATTCACAACATTATTCACAACATTATTTGTCCATTTCCATACTTGGCGATTTCAACATTGATTTTAAGTCTAGCCATTCTAGTTCCACATTAGCCCCTTCACCGTTGGCTCAACGTTTGCTTAATATTACTGATATTCTTAATTTTGATCAGCTGGTGACATTTATCACTCATGGTAGTAATTCAACTGCTAACCAGGGTTCCATAATAGATTTGCTTTTTACAAACAGATCTGACATAATTTCAGATGTTGTTTCCCATCCTGGTCTTGGTAACAGTGATCACAGTGGTGTCAAATTCCATTTGTTGACCTCGTATGATTACAAAATTGTTAATCGGTCATTTTATCAGTATAAAAAGGCAGATATTAACATTCTGTGTGATACTTTGTATAGTGTTCCTTGGGATAGCTGTTTCTCAGGAACTGATATTGACGAGGTTTGGCATAGATTCAAGGACCTTCTTTTTGCTGCTGTGAAAGATATCGTCCCTATTCCCAAGCAGAGCGGTAGAAAGAAGCATCCATGGATCTCTACTGAAATTGCTATGTTCAAAAAAGAAAAACAGGGCTTATAAGGCAGCTGTTCGTGGTGGTACTAATAGTTTTTGTGCTATAAATATAAACGAATTCGTAATGATCTGAAATACTTGATTAGACAATCTTACTGTACTTATGTTCATGACATGGCTTTCAATTGTGCATCCAACCCCAAACAGTTTTGGTCATTCGTTAGTAGCCAACGACGTAAAAGTGCTACTAGGAGCTTTCAAAGTGACCTTAGTGTTATAAGTGATCCTGCGTGTATTGCACAGAATTTCAATCTTATCTTCCAAAGTAACTTCAGCACCCATTCCAACAATCTTAGTGCATTTACATGTGATCACACCAGTTCTGTATTTCGTCTTTGTGATATTTCCACTAACCCCGAAGATGTTAACTCGAGTTACGGTCGATCGCAGGGCTTCGTGAAATCGACCCCTGGTACCACAACAAATCACCCATAGTGCAAACATTCATACAAACTAAACCCAACTGCTACAGTAACATGTAAATACATGTCATAACACCAACGCTAACATATGACACTTTGATTTGCCATAGTTTGTACATTCCCCGTCTCCTTTGAGTATACCCTGAAATGTTAAATTGAGCAATTATTATTTCCTACAGTAGATGGTCAAGTGATGATCATTTCTACACAACCTCCATTTTTCGATATGTAATTACCACGTCTTTGAAACCATAAAATAAACCAGTCCACGCATCATAAACTGTGTCCAGCATTGTTATTCTTAGTACGTTCATAACCATCATTCAGTAAACCCTAATGTCCAAACAGCTGTATAGTGTTTGGCAATGAACTATTTCATGCTTAGGATGACAGACAATTGATGACGTAAATATGAAATTTATACCTGTAAATAAAGTGGCGGCAAAATAGGGTTTGAATCCAAGTAAGCAGCCTTTCACAGTATGACAATCAATCAACAACTATCCAAGCAAGGAATCAAGCAATCAATAATTGAATCAAATATCGAATCCAATATCGCGGCGGGTACCGCAGTAAATCATGAATATTAAATATTGGATTCGATTCACCCTGCAGACTCCAGCTAGCTCGGTGGCCTAGCAGATAAGGCATCTGCACTAGTAAGCAGTAGGTCGTGGGTTCGAATCCCACCTGAGCAAGCAAGTGATTTTTTTCTCACGTGCTCTCACAAGCACTGAGTATACAGTGCTCATCCACGTCAGTGAAGGGCAAGTCTAATTTGCATATTATCTATTTCCCGACCAAAATCATTTAATATTCATGATTTATCACAGTTGGTGGTCACTTTTTGAGAAATGTGTGTACGTCTTACGCCTCTCTGTTTATATTTGTGTTTATTTCGTTTGATAACTAAATTCTTGCTTTTGCAACTGGCCAGGTAATCCGTTTGGGGATGTTCAGGAGCAGTTGTCTCTAATGTGACAGCTTTTTACAACACAAATTAAATAAACGTTACAACACATTCACTTTTACCATGGCTGTCTCTTTTCAAATCCTTAAAGTTGAACAGAAAAGACTAATCTAACCGCATGAAGTCGTCTTTAACTCATCAATGCCAAATGAATGTACACACAATTTGTTGCAACGTTCAATGTATGAGGACGGTATTGCCATGGTAACCTGTCCTTAAGGAAACTACAGAGTTATGTTAAATGACTTTGCCATGGAAACTGCTTCATCCCTTAGCAGGGGAGCTGTATGTCTCAAACAAAAAGTCTCTGGTTATATTACAATGTTCTACATTATGGTCCTTTTCATTATCGAAGAAACCACGAAAATATTCAAGGAAAAACATTATGAAAGGCCCCAAAAGAATAACACATCACATATTGGTTAAAGGTACAATGATGGATACCTTGATCTGCAAGATCATAATCCATTACGCCTATCTGTAATCAAGCTCATTACTGATCTCGCAGCAGGGGAGCTGCATGTATCAAACAAATCGTCCCCTAGTCCTACATGATTGCCCCATATCTCTTGATTGTTTTTATTAACGAAAAATAAATTCACATAAACAATTGATGGAAAAATACTTTTGACTTTTGAATAGCAATTTGATAATGTTGCTTTACTGCCGCTCTGTCGACATTTCAGATCACCCCATAGCTGGGCCCAATTTCATGGAATCCTTTACCGTTAAAGAAAAAATCTTTGCTTTTAATACGGTATAGCAGATTCTTTCTGCTTACGGTTAGCGTATTTGAAAGGAGTGTTTTCTTTTTGGCAGCGGTAAGCAGGGAATGTCTGCAGAATGCATATGACAGCCCGTTAGCAGAAAATAATCACGGTTACCCTAGACATTCTTCGCTAACCGAAAAGTCTTCCTTACGGATTCCATGAAATAGATTTCCCGCGTAGCAATGCGTAGCAAAAATACGCCGCAACGGATTCCATGTTGGGCGCAGGAAGATTCCTAAGTACTCTTTATGAAATAGAGCCCATATCATAAATTATTGATGGAAACAAGGTTTTTGAAAAGCACATAGCTTCACTGCTTCTGTTAACATTTCAGATCACTCTCCCATAAATATAATGCACAACTGTAGTGATATCTGAGGCAGTAGGTATATGCAGTGCTATCATCAACTCCAAGTACAATGGGATGTTAAAGGTGAGAGTAAAAAAAAATGTCATGAAATAAAAACAAACCTGTGAAATTTTAGCTCAATAGATCACTGGAAATAGTAGAAAACAGCGAAATTGTATGGTAGGTCTATTTGCAATTGTAAGGTTTTGAGATCAAAACTGTTTTCGGTCTTTTGTTTTACTCATTTTTTTTTATAAATACAGCATTTCAGGCGGAAACATTATTAACGGTATGTTTGTACCAGGTCCACATTTGTACCCTGTAAGTTATGAATAAATCTCTGAACATTTCTGTTTAGGTTTCCTACCAAAGTATAATAGTTTCTTAAAACCTTAGCATTGTAACTAAAATTAAGATCAGCAGTTTGATGTGTATATATCTCATGAATGTAAGAAGTTTGAAGCCTAGTTATATAATGGAGTCACCTTTTAGCCTTCTCCTCATATTGAACTACAGCAGAACACCACTATAACGAACAAGGAGGGAAACACAGATATTGTCCGTTATAGTGATCGTTCGTTATAGTGAATACAAAAGCAATGTTGGGTATTTATTTTACTAAAAATTGGGAGTCAAGGATAATTTTAAGCATAGGAGCCGTCCTTAAAGTACGTATGCAAGAAATGCCGATATTTATACCCCTCCCATACGCATGGCGTACTCAGTAGTCCCCCACTGTGGATTATACACGTTTGGAGATGCACGGTTACTGTAATATGGCTTTGTGCTTGATTAGCCCTTGTGCGCTTTGCATACAGCCGGTGTTGTACCCAGGGAATTGAGATGGTTTCAGGAATGGGGCCCGATGACCACGGAAAATATTAAAGGGATGGTACAGAACTGGTTTTTGCGACAAAATCGTTAACAGTGAAAGCACATTGTGTAATCTATCATATACCTTAACAGACAAGTTTGAGGTCAATCAGCCATCTGGGTCACGAGAAAATAGTGAAAAACCCGTTTACACATTTCAACGAATGAATAAAACGCTTCGAAGCGATTTATTCCAATCGGAAAATAGTTTCATTTATTTCTCAACGAATAAGGCATTTCAGACAAAAACATTTCATGTGATGTTTTCTCCTATCATCACCATTATACTGTGTAAGTTTTATGTGAATCTGTAATCTTGAAGTGTATTTTGTCTTACCAATTCTGTACTGTCCCTTTAATTGTGATTTAGATTACTAAAAAGAACGTTTCAAATGTTGGTTTTATTATAAATAATTATATCAAATATATCAGATTCTATTGAAATTTTAATAGACACTTAAAATTGACGATTTTATGGCAATTCTTCCTGATAGGTACATTTGCATTTCTGTGCCCTTTTACAACAATAGGCAAAACAAAACTTACGGCGATGAGTGGTTTCCTCTAGTAGCTACTGTGATCCTATACATTTCCATTGTTTCTCATTATCCCTTACCCTGCATTATGCTATGACTGTATTAAACATTCACAGTCACACCTTAGTTCTATATTGAGGACATTATTGGATCTATAGTATTTGGCTCTAATGGAAGATGTTTCATCATATTGTGTGTTTATTGGGCAGAGTTGGGTTGTAATAAAAACCATACTTATTGTTTGGTGCCCTGAAAAGTCTTTGCTGCAGAAAACTGAATCTGAATGAATTCAGCACATTGAAGTAATTTCTTGAATGTTGTCTTTTCAAGATGTCCTCATAGGGTCTCTGAAGACTCATTTGGCAGCCAGGTTCCAGTTGAATCCGACCAGTCATATTGGTCATTATATTATAATACCATTATGAAAATAATAAGACCAGCTGGGAGTGACATTTGTTATAATTTGTTTTCCCGATTGAGCGCGCGCAATGCGAGGGAGCGAAGAGACCGAGTGGGGGAAGAGGGGATGTTTGATGGAACTGTGAAGAACCTGGCTGCCAAAGCAAGTCTCCATCAGAGGCCCTATGAGGATCACATCTTAAAAAGACAACATTCAAGAAATCATTTCAGAGTGCTCAATTCCTTCAGGTTAATTTTTCCACTGAAGCATTGACTTTTTAGGGCAAGTAACTAATGCATAGCCTACCGGTACTCTCTATCTACCAACTGAGTAATATTGACATCACCTGACAACCTGGGCCACATTGGTGAGAGGCGAGTGCCTATAATGCACTTTCCATCTATGCCCCTATACAAAATATGAACGAAACTGTAAAATAAACACAGTTTTACTTTGTAAAAAAGGCATGTACAACATTCGTCCAAATTACAGAGCAGCTGCAGGCTGCTCATAATTCGATTTGTCATTGAAAACAAAGAAACTTGTGAAATTTTCAGCTCAATTGATTGTTTGAAAGAGTAGAAAACGACGAAAAACCGTTACAATTGCTACGCCAAATTGTGTGGGAAAAGTTGTCTCAATGTTTATCTTGCCAAGAAAAAATGTCCCTGTGTTTGGTTTTACTCTTTTCTGGATCAGAGAGTAAAGCAGAGCGTACACTTTCTACAGTCATGAAGCACATAATTATGCTTTATGTCCATTTCCTCCTAGCAACAACAAAGTCGACAATATGAACAACGTACGGTCTGAAACGTATTAAACAACCCCAAAACGTTTTTCACAGATGAGGATCACATCTTTAAAAGACAACATTCAAGGAATTTAAAAAGGACTTGAGGGAATTTAGCCACAAATGGTGTCAGAAGTGGGATGGTTGGTAATGATTATTTTAAGTATTAGGCAATGAAGGAAAGAGCTCGGGAAAGACAGAAGTTTATATGGTTGAAGAGAGCAACCGAAGCAGTGGCGCACCCGGGGGGGGGCTCGGGGGCCTGATAGGTTGCTATGGCCGTATTGTTCGTTTATTTGCAAGCCTACTTTTACTCCAGTAATTTAAGTTCACCCGTCTGAAACCAAAATCTGAATTGGGCACCTGGCTGCCAAAGCAAGACTTTAGAGGCCGTATGAGGATCACATCTTGAAAAGACAATTCATTCAAGGAATTTAAAAAGGACTCGATAGGGAATTTAGCCACAAATGGTGTCAGAAGTGGGATGGTGGGTAATGATTATTTTAAGTATTAGGCAATGAAGGAAAGAGCTCGGGAAAGACAGAAGTTTCTATGGTTGAAGAGAGCAACCGAAGCAGTGGCGCACACGGGGTGGCTCGGGGGGCCTGATAGGTTGCTATGGCCGTATTGTTCGTTTATTTACAAGCCTACTTTTACTCCAGTAATTTAAGTTCGCCCGTCTGAAACCAAAATCTGAATTGGGCACCTGGTTGCCAAAGCAAGACTTTAGAGGCCGTATGAGGATCACATTTTTAAAAGACAACACTCAAGGAATTTAAAAAGGACTCGATACTGTCCGAACAGTGCGCCACTGTTTCCCAGGGATCGTTTCAATGATACACGCAACAATGCTGCAACCTGGGAACGGTACATGGGGGATCACTCAAAGAGGATATGGCTTTTTTTAATTATTATATTCGTGAAATAACCACAAGGGAAACTGACTGAGTTATTTAATATGAACGAAACTGGAAAACAAACACACATTTTCCTTTGTAACAAAAGGGCATGTACAACATTCGTCCGAATTACAGTGCAGCTGCATGCTGCTCATAAAAACCGTTACAATTGTTACGTCAAGTTGTGTGGGAATGGTTGTCTCATTTTTTACCTTGCCAAGATAAGAAAAAATTTCCCTGTGTTTGGTTTAACTCTTTTCTGGATAAAAACAGCATTTCATACAGTATGTTTCTACCATTGCCGTCTTTATACCCTGCAAGTTATACGTAAATCCGTAAACATTTTCGGTGTTGGTTTGTTACCAATGTTGTACATACTCTTAAGTTTAAAGAGGAAGCGAGTCTCAAACACATAACGCCTCCGTAGATTAATTGAAATTACTGTCCAAGTAAAATGATGAAGTTAACTGAGAGTATGTATCATAAAGACCAACTCTCCTCCCCAAGAAATGTAGCACAGATTACTTGATTTATTCACGGCACGCCATTAAACCAAACGTTTAAAGTGGCAAATAGTGTCAGTAAACGAAAATGAAAAGCACGATCAGACAAAAAATGTGCACGCGTCCCTGGCTTTTAATTTGATTGCTCTAATCGTCAAAAGACAGAAAGTTTCAACTTGTGACAGGTGGAAGTGTGGTACTGAATATCAATACACAAAATAGAACGCCCCAATGCGAATCTGAATGATAAGGCACACATCAAAAATTCTTTGCTTTTAATACGGTATAGCAGATTCTTTCTGCTTACGGTTAGCGTATTTGAAAGGAGTGTTTTCTTTTTGGCAACGGTAAGCAGGGAATGTCTGCAGAATTATGAGAGCCCGTTAGCAGAAAATAATAACGGTTACCCTAAAAATTCTTAGCTAACTGAAAAGTCTTCCTTACGGATTCCATGAAATAGATTTCCCGCGTAGCAATGCGTAGCAAAAATAGGCCGCAACGGATTCCATGTTGGGCGAAGGAAGATTCCTAAGTACGCTTTATGAAAAATAGCCCATATCATAAATTATTGATGGTAACAACGTTTTTGAAAAGCAGACAGCTTCACTGCTTCTGTTAACATTTCAGATTTGATTGCTCTAATCGTCAAAAGACAGAAAGTTTCAACTTGTGACAGGTGGAAGTGTGGTACTGAATATCAATACACAAAATAGAACGCCCCAATGCGAATCTGAATGATAAGGCACACATCCTGAACGCACGAACACGAAATAAAATGTGATAATGAAGCGGAGTTTGCATATAGAGTTGAACAATCTGTCCGAATCTGACAAATGCGTCATGCCAAAATTGAACTTTCTTTTGCTGAAATTTGCCGTAAAAACCTATACTTTGTGTATCCCTAGATGTGTTTAAATAAGCATTTTGTGGGTCATTTAATTAATATATTGTGTAATTATGACGGGTTGCGTGATTATGATGGCCCTACATTGTTTTGAACATTGAGGGTTACTTCATGGAATAAATAGAGTCGTTCCAATCAAATCTATAATGGTTGGCCACTCAATCAGCAATCATTATATAAACCGTCACAGTTTTTACGAAGGGACGAATTTAGCAAAAATCTATAATTTTCGAAAATCTTACGAAGGAACGAATGTGCGTGTTTGTGTAGGGGAGATTTGGAGAAAATTGCCTACTTGTGGATGTTTTCGTTTTCACGAAGGGACGAATTTCTTTAAAACGTTAATAACACCGTAATCAAAATTGTCTATGAACTATTAATAAGTACATCTTTAAAGTGACAGTCTTCAGCTTGAAACCGGTATACATATTTAATCAACGTGTTGTCTAGAAGTATGGGAAATGTTCAATTTAAAAAGGAACAAACTTTAAAGCCGATTTTCTCCATTGTTTCAACGCCCTGTGGGCAGATTCGTCCCTTCGTGAAAAGGGTGATGAAACATGCGACAACGTATCCCTCCAGAAATTATCCATCATGTTAAGCCTTCATCTCATACTGAACTATCATATAATACAAATATAAATATTCCCTGTTTCGCTGATCTTGTCACTTTGTCCCCCTTTGTTCTGATCCTCTCATCCATTTAAGTTTCTTTTTACCTGAATATTCTTGTCCTCTTGTCATTGAGCCATTGAGAAAGATCATACAAAGTACTAGGACCGAAACATCAAGCCCTCATATTAAGTCCAAGCATTTTACATGAATAATAGCTATATAAATCTATGCATGATTTTACATTATACAAGTGCGTAGAGAAGCCGATCGTCAGATTGTGGAGTATACGGGCCATGTGCCCGGCTTGCACCCCGCGGGGATTGGCTCAGCAGGGCTTAACACATTTTCCAATCACTTCACCGTGAACACACACATATTACAACGCTAATACATTGCTCACTTCGTAGACCGCATACCTCAATGAAGGCAATAACCTGATTCAAGGCTGAATTGTGCTTTGTATTTATAGCCCCTATTGCTGTAGGCTGTCCGAGATTTCAAAAAGGGCTTGTTTTCAGGCAGAAGAGCCAATTTTTAGTAGAATATGGAAACAGGTGAATTTACCTTATTTGGGGGCGCTAAATTCAAATTTGCCGTTACAAGCAGTCTTTTCCAAGCTGTCTTTTGGCAGCGTGCGTCTAGTCATTTGAATTCGTTTTGGGCCAGGCATTTCTGCGAATTTTTTTTGAGCAAATGTGATGTTTTGTAAATGAACCGCAAGAATAAAAAAAAAAGAATATAGAAATGGTTCGCTTCTTGTATGGGAATCACTTTTGTGATGTCCCCTTACAACAATTGTTTGTAATTAAAAAATCCTCGAAAAGAATGACAGCTTTTACCAGAGAAAATCGATTGCTGCAAATTATTTTAGATCTGGACGAAGAGAAAGTATTGATACTGATGCATCAAAGTGAAATCAAGTGACGGTTTCAACCGAGGAGGCAAAATCACGTCAACACGGATTCGTGGAAATGAAATTGGCCGCTCATTTGCCGAAAATAACCGGGTAAACCTGTAGTTAGCAAGCTGTATTTTTAGGTTAAGGGGCTACATTTGCAAAATCACCCCCAAATTAATTAACAATCACCATATACTATTTTAGCAAGAAATGATGTGCTTTTTAATAGAATTTGTGGCCGACTTCACTTAAGTCGTATTTTGCTATCATCGCTATCACACTTGATATGAGATGGCTACTTTACGATCGGTTCTCCGTTTAGCGATGGATCATTGGGCTTTAGCGATGATCGCAAAGCGTTAGTGAAATCGGCCCCTGGTAACAATCCGATTCAACCGAATTTGTGTCCTCAATCCAAAATGGCCGGGCAGTTACCCTTTTGCCTTTAAAGCGTCTTTTTCCAAAAATTGGCAATTTTACAATTCTTTAGCAAAGAATTAAGCAATAACTTGTCATAGTCTCGAAACACGCTAATTTGGGTATCCTAAATCTAAAAATAACAGCTGCCAAGCTTTATTTTGAGGTAAAAAAGGCATCATTTGGACAAAAAAATCCCCCAAAATACCAACTTTTGGCACAAAAACAAGAAGTATCATAAAATCTAGTAACATAGGCAACTTTACCTAATTTGGGTGTTCTCAATCCCAAAATAGCAGTTACCAAACTGTATTTTGAGGTTACAGGGGTCCTATGGGCACAATACACTATTAAAGGTATAATGCAGATTTGGTAACGTACCCAAAAAGGAAATGTTCACATATTTAAGTATAACTTTCAGGATATAAAGAAGGTGAAACATACCGTCAACAAATGTTACCCAGCTGAAATGCCGACACTTATCCAGAAATTATTCAAATAAACCCCGAAAGCTCCGGTGATTATATTTGAAAATATTGTTCACTTTTTTCTACAGATTCCGATGATAATATGTGCTAAAATAACTTCACAGGTTTCTTTTTATTCCATGACAAATCAAATTATGAACAGTCTGCAGCTGTTCTGTCACCTTAACCAATCCTGTATTATGCCTTTATAATAATTAGAAAAAGAAATCGTTTTAGCAAACAAAATATTCAGCACAACAAAGCCTTACAAATGATGTTTATATGAATAGTGTGCAACAGAAAAGTGGTATTTTTACTACATGTACCATCGGGATAGTAAGATTGGGCGACGATGGCACATTCTCCAAATAAAAAAAAATGGTTTCACTTTGATTATCAAAAAGTACCTATATATTATAGGTATTTTTTGGCAAATGAGCGCCGATTTCATTTTCACGCATTTGTGTTCACGTGATGAATCGCCTCAGTTGAATCCGTCACTCGATTTCACTTTGATGTATCCGTATTTATATAGCACTGCTTTCAGTTTAGCCAAAATCGGCTTTCAATTTAGCAGGGTAACCAGATCATTACTTAGGTTTTTGTTTTGAGACAACCAATTTCGCAAAGTGAGCAAACAAATGCAAACCTCTTTACACCTATATTTTTGTTTATTTCTCTGTATATATTTCGTAATGTTTATGTTTTTGTACGCTATCAAAGTATGAACGGGCTTCGATTAAAAACGATGCCCATTTCTCTGCATCCTACTGCCAAGAATGCAAATGCATCAGAAGCTGTTTCCATTTTATCTGAACATTCATCAAACAAATCGTGTCGACTACCACTCACGCTGTAGTCTGCTAAACCTGATATATACGGGAAGCATTCGGACGATTACTTGCCTTAATCTTCGAATAACCGAAATTGTAATAAGTGCTCAAGAATTTGACAACAGAATAACCTAAATCAAATGGTTTATAGGTAGTATCATACTTTGGTAAGAAACCAAAACAGAAATGTTCACAGATTTACGTATAACTTTCAGGGTATGAAGATGATGCTATATAGTATAGAAACCTACTGTTAATTTTTTTCCGCCTAGAATTGTGTTTTTATCCAGAAATTAGTAGAACAACGACCGAAAATCTTTTTGATCTTTTAAAAGATCAAAAATAAAAGAGAAAAGACATTAGAAATAGTGTTGCCTTTTTTCACCTTTTTCTCAAAAAGTGGGCACTGTATGGGAGTGAAATTTTCACAGATGACTGTTACTGTATCTTCCTTAATAGTTTTGCCCATGAATCTGTATTTCTTTGATAAAAACCAAAGTATGATATTACCTTTAATGTGAGGCCCAAACCTCTCTTAAGCGATATTCGTGACGATTTGGAAGACACATAAACAAGCAATATTTCTGAAAGTGCGGCCTTTAGGGTGTTGATACGCTTTCTCCGATGCATAATTTCAACTAATTAACGCGGTAATGACTTCCATTCTGATTGGAGAGAGAAATGGCGCGCAGACATTTGTGTCTACTGAATGTTTTCTTTTACACTAACTATACTTTTTATACGGTTTATTTGAAAAAACTGGAAGTTTAACTAAACGGTTAATCGTTTAAATTTTTCGGCAGGTGTCAGTGGGATTTGAACATATTTTTTGGTGTTGAGCGTGTAGAGAAGATCAGGAACAGCTTTTGATTTGAGTTTACGTTTATAATTATCATTTGAACTTACAAAAAAAACCTCTCGCAATTAATGAATATAGTACCGTACGTAAGGTGGATGACGTAAACAAATTCATGTTATGCAATAATATTGCCAACAAACACATCTAACTACAGTCCAATCAGTAAAGAGAAGGTTCCATGATGAACGTTGGGTATATTCAATGTTCCCTGTAGCAGTTTCAGAAACCTTGTTTCATTCAAGAAAGGAATCACAACTTACCTTGATTTCAAGTTAATCGTAACTTACCTTGATTTCTTGTTAATCGTAACTTAATAACAAATGATCGCTTGTAAATCGCAACTTGCCTTGATTTGTTGTTCATCGCAACTTACCTTGATTTCTTGTTCATCGCAACTTACCTTGTTTCTTTGCGGTTGGTGGCTTGCTTGGTTTCTTTCGGCAGCTTTGTCTGAAATTTGCAAATGCTCTTTCTCGGAGTGAGGCAGCATCATCACCGGGTTCAGCAGTAGTCAGTACACCACATGACTCTCCACGTACGCGTATGAGCAGCAAAGAGTAAATGGTCACCAAACAAACTTGAAGGATGGAAACCCAATACGAATTCTGGATCCGCATCTTGGATCCAATCAGCCTCGCAGTTATGCGGGCAAGAGGAAAATAACGAGTCAAATATAATGCAACGATGAAACTAGAGTAGGAATGATTCTATACAGGCTTGTCAGTTTGCTCTATTGTCTTTGTCCATCCGTCACAAGGGGAACAGTCGTCCAGTCACACGCTATCCAGGTGATTTGTAAGTACGGAGAAAGCTCAAAGTGTATCGATCATGAACAAACTCCAGACAGCCCGTCAGATTGTACGTCTATCCAAGAGCAGCTCCATCGGCGGTCTGGCTACATGGTCTGTGGGCGCTACTACATATTGCACCCACTGATCTATACACACGATCAGTGAGAAACGCCACGTGTATTTACCTGTAATAGTATTCATGACGTATTGTTGTCAGTAACCGGCAGTTATAATGAAATTCAGTTTTAAGTGTTATTTATTAAAGCAAACAGCTATATTTGCCTAACATTGATCGGTTGGGAATTTGTGTTTATGTTTTTTTGTTTTGGTGTCTTTCTTTCCTTTTCGCTATTTTATTTCCTCTTTTCCCTTTTTTAACTCAACATCAAAACTAAGCTTATGGCTGGCTGAACTGATGTATCAATCCATTAAGGTTTATGCACTGGCATTGGTGTTTCTAGTTTTGTGTTATGGAACATGTATGGACAATTGTATTCGGGGCGACTCCCTTCTCATATGAATTACATAGGAGCTATCTGTAGCATTTAATATTATCTTGTCTTTTTGATTCTCGATTTGCTAACATTTATAATATCATGACATGAAGTACACCAGTCTATAGGGAAGACAAGATACAACTCAAAGTAATGCATGGTTTGGGGAGATTGAAACAAATTTCATCTACCACATAAACATCCATTCGCAATGAGTATGGCTTTGGAATCGAGGATTATAATTATGATTCAGAGTTAAATCGACTGATATTTATTCATGGCTTCTAATAATTATCCTACCTCGTAGGGTTCCACACCTATCTCAGCATAACAAACTCCAGCATCGAACAATGAAACCACACATTCTCAATATGCACAGATCCAGGGTAGAGTATTCTGATTAACATATGATACCTCATAAACTGTAAATAAAGAGTTGAATTAGCTGGTGATTTATTTTCATGGGTCCCAATAGTTATCATTGTTTCACCCATCTCAACACAATAGACTCCAGGATCGTACTAATTTTAGCAACACATTATCAATATGACGAGAACCTGGACAGAGATATGATATATATTTTCGTTATAATAACTACGATGAAATGAATCTGTATAGTATGCAAATTAGTCTTACCCTTCACCGATGTGGATAAGCACTGTATACTTAGTGTTTGTGAGTGCACATGAAACAATCACGTGCTGGCTAGGGTGAGAATCGAACCCACGACCTCCTGCTTATACTAGTGCAGATGCCATACCGCTATAGCCACCAAGCTAGCTAGGGTCAGCGGGGTGAATCGAATCCAATATCTCGGCTGGTACAGCAATTAATCATGACTATTAAATGATTTTGGTCGGGAGATAGATAATCTTGTTCACGTACTGAGTATACAGTGCTCATCCACGTCGGTGAAGGGCAAGCCTAATTATTAGTGCACATATTCTATCTCCCGACCAAAATCATTTAATATTCATGTCAGGGGACATCACAAAAGTGGCTTCCAAACCAGCGGTACAACCACAATTACAGATTAAAACTAGAGATGTCTGTCTGCAACAGAACATAGGGCTTTGACGACATCCTAAAATCAAGATGTCGACATCCTGAGATAATTTATCACGGGATGACGACATCCTAAAATCAAGATGACGACATCCTGAGATATTTTATCACGGGATGACGACATCCTAAAATCAAGATGTCGACATCCTGAGATAATTTATCACGGGATGACGACATCCTAAAATCAAGATGACGACATCCTGAGATATTTTATCACGGGATGACGACATCTTAAAATCAAGATGTCGACATCCTGAGATAATTTATCACGGGATGACGACATCCTAAAATCAAGATGTCGACATCCTAAGATAATTTACCACGGGCTGATGCCATCCCGAAATCAAGATGACGACATCCTGAGACAATTTTTCATGGGATGACGCCATCCTAAAATCAACTTATACAATAGAGATGAACTAACCGCAAGTTGTCGTCCAAACAATATTGGACCTTTAAAATGGGAGACTTTGGAGAACCGGTCTTCAGGTCAACAGCGCACGCGCACGCACAACAGCGCAGGCGCAAAACAACACGCGCATGCTCACAATTGCATGCGCGTGCGCTGTTGACTTAAAGACCGGTTCTTCAATGTCTCCCATTGATAGCATGCTAATCTTCTTTTCAAACAACAAAAAGGATTGACTGGAATCAATGCACCAATGGACATGCACAGTCTCATCAGGTTCAAGTTGTAAACAACTGCCAGGCAGGCTGTGATATTCATACTATTTACATAACGCTATAGCAATGTGTACAATATTGGGTGTACTGTGTTATAATTATGTGGTTGACGATTGGTATAAAAATACATGTATTGACTGCTTTGCCTGCTATTGACTTAAATCCGACATTCAACCTACAGACTGGTAAACAAACCACACTTCTATCAACATTTCACCTATGAATGATTCCATGCATATGCAGTATACTTTGTATTAAAGAGAATAATAGAATGAGCCTAATTCCTCTTAACCCGTCCCTGCTATCATCTTTCTCTTCACCAGCTCCCACTTGCTCCTCATCTTTCGACTATTCCATGTTATCACATAAACTCCCTGGCCTGTATTCATCTACTGAATCAGCATCACCAACTTCCAGTGGCGTAGCCAGGATTCTGAATGGGGGGCCAATGGGGGGGGGCGAGCGCAAAAATGGGGGGGGGGGCGAGTGCAAAAGTAGGGGCGAGCACTAAAGTGGGGGGGAGGGGCGAGCACTAAAGTGGGGGGCAAGCGCTAAAACAGGGAGGGGCTGACTGGATTATAGTATGTAATGGGAAGAGGAAAATCTTCATTTTACATGTAGCCATGGAACACAAATCAAGAGAAAAGATTCAAAAGTCTGACCATAAAGCAAACAGTTTGACATGAAGATCTTGGTTCTGTTTTAACTGTATAGCGCAGAAACATGGAAAAACCAGATTGTACTCTTAAAGTTCAGAAGCTTTTTATCAGTATAAAAATTATGTACATAATGTCTATTAAACATTTCAAATGTTAGACGAGTGCATTACGAAAAAGAAACTTTAAGAGGCATAGCTACTAGCTAGTCACGTTATACTTTTTAGAAGGCGGGAAAGGGGGGTAGTGCGGAGGATGGGGGAGGAGGTAATAATGGGGAAGACATAAAATAAAATGAGGAGAAAGAAAGGATGGAAAGGTGAACTTAAGAAGGAAAGAATTGAAGGTCAGGAAGAACAGAAGAGCCAGGAGTGTTTGAAGGTGGGGGTGGGGGCCTTGGGAGGGTCGTGGTAAAAGTGTAGAAGAGATTTGCCCAGTTGCTGTTCAACTTCTATGCCCTGTCACTGGGTAGATAGATGTATGGGTTATTCCAAACCAACCATCGGTGGACAGGTGGACAAAGGTGGAACCATTGTAGGAAGCAGGAAAATATTTATAAAGACTCTTTTCCTCAAATGTGCTTTGTGGCCCCAGCAAAAAAATACACTGTACAGACATGCATACTGTAAAAATGTATACATTTGTAATACATTTCAAACCCACATGTAAAAAATATATAGGCCTACATAGTATAAGACTTGTATACATTTGTCTCTGCATGATCTAGTTGGATTTGTGTAGGCCTATCAATAATTTTCCATCTCTGATTTCCAGTGGGGGAGGGGGCAACTGGGGGGGGGGCGACGATTTTTCATGTGGGGCTTGCGCCCCCCCCCCCCCCCCCCCCCCCCCCGTGCGTAATGGGTTTCAGCAAATTGTTCAGTTGACATATTACATGATGCATGCAACAGGCATGCATCCATAAACACAACCAACGTTATTAGCTACAAAGAGAAACTGGTACACGACCAGCATAGTATAGGACCATACTAATCAATATGCTTTACATGTTCAACAATAATACAGTACCAGTGCCTATAGCAATAACTGAAGCAATAGTTCGATCTCACTGCATAATGATATCATTACGTGCATATGAGGGTCATGTGATGAGCTGGTTTGATTTCACCAAACATTTGCATGTATGATGCAGTGTAAATGAGAATGAAATACATTGGAAAATATTAACATTAACAAAAAAACATAAAATCATTAAAGGTACTATCATACTTTGGTAAGAGACCAAAACAGAAATGTTCACAGATTTACGTATAACTTACAGAGTATGAAGATGGTGCTGGTAGAAACCTACCACTAAAATGTTTCCGCCTGAAATGGTGTATTTATCCAGAAATTAGTAAAACAACGACTGAAAATGATACTACCTTTAAGTTTCAATTGACCAACAACATTTCAATTGAATCTTGTAGAGGGAGGCCTGCTCTATCAAGCAAATGTTTCGTAAAATTAGAAATGACATCTTTTATATCAAACGTCAAAGGTTACCGGGTATGTGTCAAAGGTCATGGGTATCCACTTTTTGATTTTAGGGTGGTGTTTTTCTTTTAATTTAAAGTATGATACTACCTTTAATTATGGTTATGTTGTTGCCAAACTTACATTTTGTGTGGAAATTCTAACCGAATTAAGGTAAAGGTCTTGAACAGGTCTGATGTGAGGATATGAAAATGTCCATAATTTTGGGAAATGCATAAAAGACCAAAAATGAAACTAAGATTTGTCGAAATTGAAGACTGTGGACAGGCCATGTTACCAGGGTGCAGATCTTTCCCAGGTATGGCCCGAGCTTGGATCAATCCCAGGCTGCCCTGGTATTTTCTCTCAAACCATCGAAGAGGTGTACGCTGTCCTCCAAGCAATTTCTATGGAAAAGTACTCGCTCTTTGGGGATTTTTTTTCTTCTATGGTGGCCAAAAGTGCGGGTAGATTTATCAGCCATACATGAACATGTAACATCTTTGCCGACCTATTTTCCCCAGCTGAAGTATCATTATTCCAACTTCTGTAAAATACCGAATTATAGGTATGAAAATAGACTTCTTGAAATCTGTCTGAATTTATATCCTATAACCACGATGAAGGATGTTGCAGATACATTGTAAGCTAGTCCTGGGTCAGTATTTATGATGACACCGTTAATTGGTTGAGATGTGCAAGAATTTGTGTGGTTCATATTTCAATCAAACTTGATTTGAACTACTTGAAAAAAAACTGACTCTGATGGGAATCGTTTCCATGGTAAATCCAGCATTGTCTATGCGTGTAAATATCTAGAAGATCTGCAGTGTGCTGTTGCCAAGTGGTCTGGTGTGTCGTACTCAAGGTTTAGAGGTCAACCTACTTTTTATGGGTTCGAATCCAGCCATGGGCTAGAGGTGATGCTTGCGTCCTTGGGCAAGATGCTTTGTCAATGGGAGACTTCTGCGAACCGGTCTTTAAGTCAACAGCGCACGCGCACGCAATTGTGAGCATGCGTGCGTTGTTTTGCCCCTGCGCTGTTGTGCGTGCGCGTGCGCTGTTGACTTGAAGACCGATTCTCAAAGGTCTCCCAGTGCTCCTCTTCGCCCAGAGTAAATGGGTACCTTTAAGGGTAGATATGGCTCGCCAGGGAGTTGAGATTGTTTCAGGAAACAGTAAATGTAGCTCAATGATCTGGGGGCGATTTCACGAAGCCCTGCTGTCAATCTTGACTGAGTGACGAAGAATAACTCATCGTATCCTATGTATATGCATCATAAGTCCTACGATTGATAATATTTTGCAATGAGTTTGGTGAAATCGACCCCAGGAATAATAGTGCTACGTTATTGACATCTTACGTTGATTGTGATATGCGCTATAGTTTATCATTTTATTATCATTATTACAAGATATCGCCGATAATGATTTAGAAGATTTGGACGCAGAACTTGAAGATGTGAAGAGGGACATGGTGAATGTGGAAAGGTAGGTTCATGTCACTAACTACATCGATTTTTACTCCATTTATTTGATTTCATTTACCTCTGATAACAGTCCTAATTTAGGGACTTATAGGCCTATTATAGCCTATAAGCCAAATGTCCTCCGACGTTTTACCTGCGCTGTATACGTTTTGTAACGCATCATTTTGCCATGAGTATAGCATTTTACTTTGCTTTTTAATTATGCCCATAAAAAAATCCCATGTAAAAGCAATTACTTGCAGACAATACACAGAAAACCTGTGTATTAACATTGAGTTTTTGGTAGAGAGCAAATGAAAACTTTTTATCATTTAGAACATTTGACAACGACCAGCGAAAAAAAAGAGGCAACGCGTTGGCCAATCACAATGTGCGGGATCGGATCGGACGCATTTCTGTGCTCTAAGTTGCTATTGAAGCCAATTCTCCATGGACCTTATCGAAGATAGCGCATAACTGGTTTTGCGCAAAGCACTCTGGGAAACACAGAGATACAGCTGGTGATGAGTGCATAAAACGTACGGACTCCATGAGAATTCAACTTAGAATAAGTACTCAACTTTACACCGCTGGAACAAGTGACTCGACAGTAACATTCCATGGACCGTTGTGCAGCACCGTTATGTATAACCACTTCAAGCAAGGCTTTCTTCTAGGAAAAAATACAACTTAAGTTACACGTGTACGCGTGTCGACGCGGGTGGTAAAACTTGACTCAAATTTACCCACTGTCCTTTGCTCGCGCACGCGCAGCGCCGAAAACAAGGTATCTTTGATATGGTCCATGGAAAAATCCCTCTGAAATGCTCTGATCTTCGAAGGAGAGGGAACAATCAAACCCTAACTTGCGCCAAAACGTCTGTATCATAAGTAAATGAATTTGAATCGTGTGGTGTATATTTTGTGTTTTTATTAGCCTTTTTTAATTTAATTGCAGCGATTGTACAGTCGTGTGTGCTATTGCTGATGAGCTGTGCAATCCAGGTTATTTTGGATGTTTGTATCATCGGCTTAAATGTGAGACATGTCAAAAACAAGGTTAGAGAACGTCATTATACACAGGGTAAGTTACTAAGTTACTAAGCTATTTGTCTGTACAGTTAGGTTAACCAAATTGATTTAAAGGTAGTATCATACTTTGGTAAGAAACCAAAACAGAAATGTTGACAGATTTACCTATAACTTACAGGGTATGAAGATGGTGATGGTAGAAACATACCGTTAAAATGTTTCCGCCTAAAATGGTGTATTTATCCAGAAATGAGTTTTTTATCTTTTAAAAGATCAAAATTAAAAGGAAAAGACTTAAGAAATACTGTGGCTGTTTTTCCCTGTTTTCTCAAAAAGTGGGCACCGTATGGGACTGACATTTCACAGACGACTGTTATTGTATCTGTCTTGATATTTTGCCCATGAATCTGTAATTTTTTGATAAAATCCAAAGTATGATACTACCTTTAAGGTGTGAAGACGGATTGTCGCACTATCAATTTAGTACTAAGCTTCGAAATTTGTTGCGACGGACTTCCACATTTCTGAGTAAAGATTATAGATTTGGCGAAACCATGTGCAAATATTGTTTGATCAGAACTCGAACATTATGTACTTTGTTTGCAATGTTACCCAATGCAGTTTGAATAATTCTAATTCTATCATGTGATTTACAGTGAGCATGACATTTTTGACAATAGGATCTATTGTCAACATATGAGATAACTGTTTGCGACAGTAATAGACCAGCCTCTGTGTATTCTCTACATAATCATCATACACTGGCTCTGCGTTACACTTGTTATTATTGCTTTCTGAAATCCAAAGAGTAAACGAGGGAGTAGAGGAATGTCCGTTAGGATGAACTCGTTTCGTTTGAAAATCTACAACTGTTGAGTGCTGGCTCATCAATAGTGAAGAGCGCCCTCTGTAGTTATAAGTTGTTGTTTGTTCGTTGCTATGAATAGAAGTACATGCAAAAGATCAGATCTTGCCTCCATCAAACTGCTGTAATATCTATAAGCTCTTAAACCCTCTTCTAGCCCGATCACGCAACAACAATATAAATTCAATCCGATGAAAATCCACAGTGCGCAGAATCATTCGACCCTTTCCAAATGCCAGCGGATTGCAAACATTTGGTGGCGCACTTTTTGAAAGGCGGCCACTTTTGTTTAAAAGAAGAAACTGGTGGTGTTTATCGCACTACAACTCCGACTTAGTATATAATGTGTGATTTATTCCTGAAAGGAACACGGAGTTAGAAGAATATTCGACATGGACAACATGTCCCGGATTTCCCCACAGGTCTTTTGCTCATGATTAGATTTAAGGCTTCCAAGGTTTCAATAAAAGATGATTGGCGGTGTACACAATAGTAATTATAATGACGCCACTGCAGATTTCTATTCAATCAAAAGAGGGTGCCCTTGAAAAGTTGTGTTCTAATAACTGTATAGTTTTTTCTGTATTTGGAAATAACAAAATGGACCAATATTATTTGTAAAGGATTGCATATTACATGCATTTGTTCGTTTATTTCTGTCTATGCATATTTTTCATGTAGCTTATCTCGGAGCCCCAGAATCATCGTCTTGAGCCAATCAGCCAATTAGATGTCGTTATTGCTGGACGAGTAAGGAACATCACGATGTATGGATACACCGCATAATTCCGACAACGAGTTTGCCATTTTATTTGTTTATTTCTTGGGAATTCTGGTTCTTGGTTGTCTTCCAAAATATAGAAATTAATTCAAGTGGTAAATCATAATTTCCATAATCACAACACTCGTCCTCGAATAGCTATGTCGCCATAGCTCCACTTAACGTAGGAAATAATGGCACTAAAAGAAAAACTGCAATTTCTGGTAGAATGTTTGAATACAAATTAAGAAAGGAATGTTTGGAACCTTTGTCTTGTCATGAGAAACTGCTCAAATCAAAAGTTCGCACTCATTTTCATTTTGTTGATTAATGTCCGTTGTATTCATTCCAAGTCGTTAATGATTTCAGATTTTCGACTGTGACATTTCCATTGCTAGATCTGCACAATATTAATTAACCTAGTAGAAACGAAACAATTCTTATTCATTTCCATAGTCTTCATTTACCAGAGGTTATTATTTGCATAAGTGTCTTATAAACTTCACAATTCGAATGGCATGATGGTGGAGGGGGAGTTTTAAATAAATTTACAAGCATCAAAGAGTCCTTGTCATGGAGTGATTAATGTAACTGTTCTGTTGCATGATGATCTCTTGTACAATATTAATGAAGTTAGGTAGGTTTGTAATTCAGGCGATTCCAAATAGTGCGAAAACAAGAGGTTGCAACATGTTGGCTAATAACAATTCCCAAGTGAAATTTAATTGGTCGACAGATTCCTCGCATTGTGTCGTAAATGAAATGAAGGGTTTTGAGATACATGGCGAAGCTGGAGCCATTCTTCGGCTTCTTCGTCCCACCTAATCCCTTCATTTCATTTTGTGGGCTTTAAACAGCGGCAGCGAAATAAGTCCCAAGCCAAGTGTCATTTTAAGGGCGTTTACGAAACGGAGGAACAGCGGCTCCGTCTCAGGCTCCGGCACCATTTCGTGAATCCATTCTGACATAGCGGGTTTCAAAATAGAGGCTTTTGGCTGCGGTTCGGAAGTAGATTATCAAGTTTGAAAAGGAAAACACAGCTTCAGCTCCAATGACAAATCACAACCTATATTTTCAGCTTATGGATATCAGAGCTGGAGCCCGAGACTGTGCAGCCGTTTGGGAAATCCCGTATGAAGTCACAATGCTGGCGATTCACAGTAGCCCGCCTCCAAGAGTTTGCAACGACGAGTGCCAATCACAATGCGCAGAATCGGTTGACCCTTTCCATATGCTCATTGGGTTGAAAAACACCGTGTATAGTGATTGGCCAACGCATCGCAAACTCTTGGAGGCGCACTATATTGTGAGTCGTAAATTTTCCTTTCTACCAGAGCTCTATGGTTTTACAAACGTGTCTCATACCTTGGAAGAAAATTATACAAAAAACATACATTTTGAAGAGATGTGATCTTCAAACTACTTTTGAAAACTCTTTCCAACCATTTCCATTTTATTTTTATAGCCTCGATACCCAAATCAAATCAATGTATTCCTTTAAACCAATTAGAATGCGAATTAATGTGGGAGTTGTGAACCACCAGTCTACGCCTGGCCCCATTTGTATGCCGCCCTCTGTCGGCACTTTGACAAATCGTTGATATCAAGCAATAGCCAATTAATTTTGTTGTGCAGGTCTCTGAGCTTCCGGGAAGCATTTCTGAAAAGCGTCTCGGCTTTGATATCCAGGAAGATAAAAGACCGACGGACAGACGGACAAAATAAAATAAAAATGTCAAACTAAAAAAGAGCAAAAGTTAAGCAGACCGTCAGGTGTTCAGGGGCACGCGACTCACCGGGATTCTTTCACCCGGCTTACCGGCTCCCATAATAGTCCCCATAGGCTTACTGGCAAGCCGACTACTGCATATCCTCCCCACCATTGAAACCTTAGACTGACTGACATGCAAAGCTCTGAAGGACTAAGAGGGAGAAACAAGGCGGCCCCTGGACCATCGCGGTGCCAGGGTCCGCTCATGCCATGTTCCATTCATAATCAGAGAGTCGATCAGGATCGGGAATCGAACCCAGGCTACCGAAGTCTGGGCGGTGGTACCATCGCTTATCCAACCGAGCCACAAGCTTTGGTGACATCCCGGCAGTTTCTAAAACCATTTATACCTTTTATATACAGACTTGAATAAAACATAGAAAAAATACCCGGGGATCGAACCCGGTCCACGTAACTGAGAATCCCATCACTGAACCACTCGGCCACTCACACGTCTTAAGAAAGTCAGGGAAATAAAAACGATGTGATTGTTAATACTCCATTCATTCAAGATCACTCAGCCGTGTCAGGTATACAGTATCGCGCAACCCACAAGATCGCTGGGGCTAGGATCCGTCGCTGGGCAGGGACCGGTCGCTGCTTCGCACGGCGATTTTCCCCGCTTAGCGGTGGGTTTAGGCTTCGGCGGTGGTCGCGGGGCGTTGATGAGGTTGGCCTCAGGTGTAGAATGAGAGACTATTACGAAAGAGACAGGAGCCAATTTTTATAATTAGAGACTGTTTCATATAGTACATGTATAAAGGAGGTAAACTAGCGACTACCAAAGTCTACTACCTGGGGGTGAGTGATAAGGATTACATGTACATGTATAAAGAAAGTTTTGAGGATTTGCATGGTGGCAATTGGTATGTGGATCGGTTTGCGGGTCGCCGTGTGGGGGTCGCCCGTGTTTCGCGCTCTGTTTCTCTCGCGCTTCTTGTGGGGTCTCGGCGTTTCGGCTGACCTGCTCTTGTCCTCCCGGGGACTGGGGCTGGCTGGTCGGGGTGTTTGGGCCTTGCGGAGTTGCGGGGGCGCGGATCGGCTGGGGTGCGGCCGATTCTTGCGTGGTGTTTCCGCGAACCGACCCTCATAAAGAAAATGAAATGGGCATCTAGACGGGCCGCAAAAAAAACAAAAAACTAACTAGAAAACAAAGGGGAAAGGACAAAATACTCAGGTGACACCGGTAACATAAGGGTGGCTTGATTCTACCTCACTGAAAGGATACATTTCCTCTAGCTGTGAAGGTTCACTGGGTAACACCTTTTATTCGCATGCATTGTTTGGGTCTCCTTCCCGGGCCCTCCTTTATTAGGAAAGAATCCAGCTGTCAAGTCTATTGTCCTGGCAGTAGAGAACATCAGTGGTCGTGGCGTTCTTTCTCCTGGTGGAAATATTTAGAAGAAAAGTTCATTGTTTGGTACATTGTTGGCGACAATAGTGTGACATCATACAAGGCCCTTTGATTGTTCACCCCTTTCAAGATGGTGTGCTCTTTACAAGTTCAGGCCCCACAACGCCACAGTTAAGACTTGATTGAAAGATGGCTGGCCGCTACCTCATATGAAATGTGTTTAACGGTGGTTATAATTATAATCCATGCTAAAAGATCCCAATCAACCCCAAACCGGAGATAATGGCAAGTTTCTCAAAAAATATGAGCTGAAATCACTCGCACGGGATGATCTATAGCAAAGGAGATCATGATGATATGATTTTCTAGCTTCGTGACAAGATTCTTAATGAAGAATAATTTTATCGGTTGGAAAAGTAGCTAGGTCACTTCACTTTCTGCTTTCCGGGGCTACCTCAGCTTGGCCCTAGCGGACTAACAATCTACGTGGAGAGCAGGGGTGGAGGGGTCTACTCTTACATACAGGGCATCGTTTTCAACGTTTCAGACACGTTTCAGGTGTCCTGTCTCTAGCTTGGACTAGGTGCGTATTGGGCCCTTTATTTTAAGAAGAGTGTACCCTCAGTATCCCCTGCTGTAAGGGCCTATTGGTATATTACAGTTCGCCATGGTTGTTAAGCATGCAGGTATTCCTTAAATATCAACGTCATTCCAGCAGGGAATCCTTTCGGGAAATGGGGATATTAGAGTTGGGGATATCATAGAGTTGGGGATAAAATACTGTGCCCAATACGAATACATGTACATGTATATGGCGAAGAACAGGACTGTCGGGAACGTCTGTGGGAAAGTTAGCCATTTCCCCAAACCTAAGGACGGACACGCGACCACACCGTGTCATATGGAACGCCAAAGCTATCTTCGGTAGTTTAATAGATGGTTTGTTTCCTCAATTTCATCATTCTTCAATTCCATAATTCAATTCGCCAATTTCATAATTAAATTCGCAAATTCATCATTCAATTCGTCATTTTGTCATTCAATTCGCCAATTTCATCATTCAGTTCGTCATTTTGTCATTCAATTCGCCAAGTCTATCATTCAATTCCTCATTTTGTCATTCAATTCGCCAATTTCACCATTCAATTTTTCAATCTCATCATTCACTTTGGCAATCACATCGTCCCATTTGGCGGTTTATCGTTATTCGGTAATAATCGATTCTCTGTGCTCAACGACTATTCGATTTGACGCGTAAGCACTGCACTGCAAGGTCGTCCTTTCATTCAATTTGGCAATTCATCATTCGGTGTGGCAATACACGGGTTTACACTTCCACAAAAACGCATGCGTGATAGTGCCTCGTTTTGAAGTCGCGATCAAAATTGCCGTGTATACACGGGTTTACACCTTGGCGGCCATCTTAGATTTTGATCGCAACTTCAAAACGAGGCACTTCCACGCATGCGCACTTTCCGAAGTGTAAGCCCGTCCATTGTCGAAGACAATACACGGGTTTACACTTCGGCGGTTTTGATGGCGACTTCGAAACGAGGCACTACCACGCATGCGCTTTTTTAGAAGTGTAAACCCGTGTATTCATCATTCGGTGTGGCAATTCAGCGTTCTACATAGCGCCACCAACGACGAGTTTGCGCAAATGAAATGACACCCGATTTCGGGTCAAAGTGAATTTTAGCCTTGAATTGAGAGGAGGGTAAGGTGACGGCCTGCCAATTTTGGTCTCACATCCAGTGCGGTAATACTATCAAAATATCGGAAAACAACGGAAAATACATGAAAACTTCAGGGAAACACATTACCAACACACACAATCACAATAGAATATACTACACACTTACACAGATATTCAAGTAATACATGTAGATACAATATAGCCCACAGCCGACCTATTATTCACACGCGCACACGGATCGGATACATGTGGATACATTCGAAAAGTCAATTCACAGAACGGCCATAACAAACTTGGGACCAAGGGGTAATTTTTAGACACTATTTCCCAGAACAGCCATAACAAAAGTTTGACTTAACTTAAATGAAGCACAAGGGGGCGCACTTCAACATTTGATCGCTCGGCGAGACGACACAGCCCCTTTAAAGGCCTATTTACACATACGGAACTTTGTCGCTCGACAATATCGCTTGTATTTTTTAACTGCGCACAAATCAATGGGCGTGTTTACATAATAACAAAAAGTAAAAATCTGTAAATGTATACAAACCTGTTACACTTTCAAAATTTGAAAGTGACGTTCCAAAACGGTACCGGCCCGGATTACTGTGACATATTAATGATGCTAAAGCAAGGTACCACGAGAAGTGAAAAACCTTATGTGGAATGCGTATGCGTACAGTGGGGGGGGGGGGGGAGGGTGCCACTGCGTACGCCATGCGTACAGGGGGGGGGGGGTCAAAAAAGTCGGCATTTCGTGCGTACTTTGTGGACGGCCCCTTAATACCTAAGTTCTTCGCGATCACTCAGCAAGAAGCATAAGCGCCATTGTTGCTATTCAGTATTTATGTTCGTGCAGATAAGACGACTATCATCAGACACGTCCTAAGTTAAGACGGGTTCAGCCGCATTGCTCATGAAAGTTGAGATGCGTTGAACGCGTCTTAAAGGTAGTATCATACTTTGGTTTTTGTCAAAGAAAAACAGATTCGTGGGCAAAAATATCAAGGACGATACAGTAAAAGTAATCTGTGAAGATTTTAGTCCCATACGTTCCCCACTTTTTGAGAAAACAGCGAAAAACGGCCACAGTATTTCTTAAGTGTTTTCTCTTTTATTTTTGATCTTTTTAAAGATCAACAAGATTTTCGGTCGTTTTTTTACTAATTTATTTAATTATTTATTTATTTATTTATTGGATAACCAACAGCAGAGATCTGCCAATTACAGGTATCATGAAAAATAAACTGAATATAAATACATAAGTCATTTACAAAATTTACAAAAACAAATTAAACCATTATAATATAATCCAAGAAACAAACAATATACAATAACTAACAACCAAATAAACAAACAATACTCATCAATAATAAATACATGCAGTAAAAATTTAGATCTATAGACTTTGAGTGATTAAACAAGGGATATACATGTATACATTCAGAGTTAGGAAATTATACTTCTATAAATCTGTTTACGGAAAGAGTGTACAGTTGGTGCCCCAAACACATCACATGTTTCATGGAGTCGGTTGTAGGTAGATGAAATCCTCGAAACAAATCCTTGTTTGGTTACCTCCACCCGGCTCCTTGGAACATGTAGGATGTGTTTGGAAGCAGATCTGGTTCGACGTTCAGGTACATGGAGAGCAAATGGAAGATCAGTGGATAGATTATACTGGTTATGGATACATTTATACAGAAATAAGCAATCATTAACAGTTCTCCTTTCCAGAAGGGTTCGTAAACTGAATAAATCACAAAGTTCAATGTAGGACAGATTACCTGGATCATTATGAAGGGTCTTATACATAAAGAATAAATAACGTCGCTGTAGTTTCTCCAGTCGCTGAGATTGTGAATGAGAAATGGAATTAAACACTACTGTACAATATTCTAGTTTGGGTCTGATGAGGGAACAATACAGAGTACGGAGTACATGTTCATTTTTACAATGTCGGAAGTTTCGCCACACCAAACCAATAATGCGATTAGCCTTCTTCACAATGGAATTCACATGAGCTACAAAAATTAACCTACTGTCTAAAAAGTGTCTATCAAAATGCCAAGATCCTGCTGAGTTGAAACACGGTTTAATACACAATTACTTATAGAATAGTTGAACATGACAGGTTTCTTCTTAAGTGTGACACTCATTACAGAACATTTCTGAAAATTTAGATTTAGTTTCCATGTTGTACACCATGCATGTAATAAAGTCAAATCATGTTGTAATGATAAACAATCATAATCATTATAAACCTGTCGAAAAACCTTCATATCATCTGCAAACAGTAGTGATTTGTTGACAAGTGTTGATGGCAGATCATTAATAAATAAGGTAAACAACAATGGGCCTAGCACTGAACCTTGTGGGACGCCTGAAGGAACAGGATTCAATTCAGAACATTCACCCTCAACAACAACTCGATGTTTCCTTTCAGACAGATAACTACGTAACAGATTAAGTAACAATGGATGTACATGATAAGAAGCAAGTTTATGAAGTAGCAGATGATGCAGATCATGATTAACACTGTCAAAAGCTTTGGAAAAGTCAGTGTAGATGATGTCCAACTGTCCGCCCTGATCAACAGCAGAATAAGCTTCCTGTAATAAGGTAGTAAGATTTGTAGTACAATCTCTACCAGGTACAAATCCATGCTGATGATCAGAGATAGCAGGTTGGACATGGTCTACAAGCTGAGCACACAAGATTCTCTCAAAGACTTTAGAAATAATCGGTAATAAGGACACTGGTCTGTAGTTGGCCACATTTTTCTTAGACTTAGTTTTATGTAGCGGCACAATATTAGCAGCTTTCCAGCATGCTGGAAATAATCCTTCATTAATGGATCTATGAAATAGATAAGTTAAAGGTACACAGAAGATAGATGCACAAGACTTCAGAACAGAACCAGGAAGATTATCTGGACCACAATTTTTTGATGGATCAATGTTCTTGAGTTCACGCTCAGTAATGTTGCGATCAATAAATATGGGTTGCATAGAGTCCTGATTGGAGGGTTGAATATCCGGTAAAATATTGCTGTCGTCAGGTGTTGGATATATGCTCTGGAAGTGATTCATCAAAAGTGATGATTTGCTGGCTGGATTGTCTGCTTGTCTCCCGGTGGCTTCATTCTCAAGTACTGGAGGAAGTGTGCATTGTCGTGATCGTGTCTTTATAAAACTCCAAAAGCGTTTTGGGTTCCTCCCCAAGTTCTCACCCAACGTCTCAAGGTATTCTCGGTACTTTTTCCTTGCCAACTGTTTAAAGTATGACCGGGCCATCTTAAAAGCTTCTATATTTTCTAGGGTAGAGTTAGATCGCTTTTTCTTAAAAGCTATCTCCTTATCCTTCAGGGCTTTCCTTACTTCTGCGTCAAACCAGGGTGGAGTGGGGCGGCGTGGTATAATTCTTGGTACGACGTCTATGATGGCAGCCTCGACAAAGTCATGAAAAAGTGATGTGGCTTCATGAGAGTCCGATGTTGCCTCCAGTAAGCACCATGGGATGCATTCCAGGGTCCTCTGCAGGTCATTCATGTTGGCTTTACGAAAGTTGAAGTTCATGCGTTTTGTTTTGATATGATTCAGTGATGGCGATATGGTAAGGCTGATGCTAAGTGCATGGTGATCAGAAGAAAAGATATCTTCTCCTAGATGACAAGTTGCTTCTAAGTCAGTAGAGCAGAGGGCAAGATCGAGAATGTGGTCACCTCTGGTAGCTTGACGATTTAGTTGGCGCAGATTGTGAGCATTCATCACTGAATCTACAAATATCTCGTTGATGGGTGTTGTTGGGTTGGGTGCACCAGTGTCAACATTCCATTGGATGGCGGGGAGGTTAAAGTCACCCATAAGGCAGATACTGTTAAACTCCCGAGAAGCATTTGTAAGACAGTCAGCAAGATCTGCTAATGGTTGGCTTCCACTGTTGGGAGGTCGGTAAAAAATGCCAAGTAGACATCGATCTTTTTTCCTTGACTTCACCTCAACCCACACCAGCTCAAGATCATCATGTTCAAAGTCAGCCCTCCTACGGCATTGCAGTGAGTTGTGACAACCAATGAGCACTCCTCCCCTCTCCTATTCAATCTGTCCTTGCGAAAAATGGCATAATCAGGCAATGCAACTTCTGCATCAGTGACGTCTGATGACAACCAGGTTTCTGTCAAGGCAAAGATTCTGTAGTGGCCAAGTGGATGAAGATTACTGAGTAGGTTGCTGTGGAAACAGTCTAACTTGTTCTTCAGACTTCTCACATTTTGTTGGAAAATGTTCAGAGTTGTTTCTTTCTCAAGATGGGGGTTGTTGGATGAGGGATGAGCAGATGAATTACCATGATTACTAGGCAGGGGTGGACCAGGATTGGTTTCTACATCTCCAGACAAAGTCAGGTTGAAAGTTGCATCTGAACTGGCATAATACCCGATAGGCATATGTCCAAACTTCTTCTTTGGAACAGGACAAGTTCTATGTTTCATCATAAGAGATGGCCATAGTGTAGCATGCACAGCATAATGGTCATGATTGACCATGTTAATCAGCAGACAATGGCTGGCATGAGTCATACCTTGGAAAGCAGCATCATATGAATGGAGGCAATCAGCCATGCAGTGGTTGACAAAGGTTGCATGACATTGTAGATGAAGATCTGGCTGAAACCTCTGAAACTCCAAAGCAAAACTCTTATTTCTGGATAAGTGCACCATTTCCGGCGGAAATTTTTTAACAGCATGTTTCTACCAGTACCATCTTCATACCCTGTAAGTTATACGTAAATCTGTGAACATTTCTATTTTCGTCTCTTACCAAAGTATGATACTACCATTAATGAGCTATCAGCATAATCTCCATGTCCGCCGCGCGGGGGCGCCCTGTGAGCCAGGAAAAACAACAACGAAGGTCTTGGATCCAAGACTACCATCTGTATGCAACAAAATGAGGTCAACTTGATAAATGCAGACGCTACTTAGGCCTACTTGTTGAATGTGTGAAACAAACCCAGGATTGCTCTGCGCACAGAGAAATAAATAGCAAAGACAAGGTAAATTAAGGAGGAATTCCACTGACGAACATTACGGCAAAAGATTTGGAAAGAATTCCACTGACGGCCATCACCAGATCACTTGTGCACAAACCTATGGGACCAACAGAGGGCGTTTTGTTAAAAATGGTTAGGCCTTACCGCTGCATTCGAAGTGTATAATTGTACTTTTTTTGTAGGTCACAAAAACCTGAAAATCTCACTTTTTAGATAAGCTAGGTCTATACCAGTTTTCACTCCTGAGATTGAAGTTTATTATGATTTGCATCAAATAAGTTAGTTGCGATGATCGTAACCCTAGGTCTGACATGGGGACTGGGACCTTAGGGTTACGAGAAAACGTGTTCAAAATGTTTGGGAATGACATTTTGGCCAGCTCCTGAAGTACGTCTCCACTTAGTTTTCCACTTTCCAAAATCCAAACACAAAATCTGACTACATGGATCTGATTGGTACTAATCAATGAGTCATATAAAACCACTTTTAATATCGAAAGATCATTTAGTTCAGCAAAAATGACCCAAAACTTACCGAAGGTGTCGAGATTCCCTCCGTTTGCCGTCAGTCGGCCATTTTGAATAGTGCGCAGTGTACCATCTCGACTAAATCACGTCATGCGAAATGCCGTTTTGGCTGTTCCACCTTTCAAACTCAAACTAACAGCCCTATGGAGGGTGTTCCCAGAATAACACGTGCGCTGTGATACCGTGTACACGCATATCGTATACAGTATGGAGGAGGTTTTTTTTAAGTCCGCATTGTTTGCCCATGTCAAGCTGCCACTGACAATTCAAATATTTCATCATGAACTGAAGGAAATTGCTAAGATTATCAAATGATTTCCTTTATGAATGGTCCCATAATTAAACAGACAATGTTAGCAAGTCACAAACTTGGTGCCCACCCAATTCATGATCAAACAGAAATAAAAAGGTCATCCACCTCATCACAGATCGTGCAGTGGTCGGAATTATAACGCTGGACTGAAAAATATATCCGGTCATCAATTACACAAAAAATGATCATACCCGGTAGGACAGTGAGGACGTATTCCTAAAAATATCACCGGAATATTCCACTGCGCAAAAACCACAATTTCTTACTGCAAATCTGTAG